>JACGCM010000208.1:0-15869 GCA_014058105.1 Kingdonia uniflora
GTTTTGAGACACTTGGGACCAAGCGCATGCAAGATTCACGAAGTCATCGGACGACCAATTTTTGGAGTTGGAGTATTGTTATTTATCATCATGAACTTCCTCCGAAGCCTCAAGTACATCCTCAACTACAATAGGTGTCGATGTAGTATTTCTTTTAAACTTTGTCTTCCACGCGTATTACTTCTCGTGAGGAACTGGATTGAGTTCTCAGCCTTAGCTACTCTCAACTAATAGGTGTTGATGGTCTTTCTTGTTGATTTGTATTCCCGCGTGTATTAATTCTCGTGAGAGCGGATGAGGTTCCTTGGCGATGACCGGAGATGCAACCGGCGATGTATTAAGATTTAAACTATTTAAACCCCATATACCTTGCATCGGGGGGGTGGTACTCGAACTTCTACCGGCGAAACCGGTTGAGATGAATATATGGATTCCCGTTGAGGGTACGAGCCCGTATACCCATCAAATTGAGAGCATATCCTTGTTTTGGGTAATAAGGGTAATATCTATGGGTTTGAGATTAAAATTAATTGTCGGGTGGCGGGAATAGTTGGCGAACATGGCAATTCGATATTGAGAAGTGTTAGGCATTTGCGAGGGATCAAATGTGCTGAATTGATGAAGAAAGACATTCCTTGTTGGTTTTTATTGGAGGATTGATAGTGGTTTGAGAATTAGATTGGGAGCTGAGAAAAGACATAGTGGTTTTGTTTGTAAGGTAAGGAGGGAGGGAGTGTAGAAGATTAGAAGGGAGAAGAGTGTACGAGATGAATGACATTATAGATATAAAAAACTAGCCATTAATATAGCCGTTAACAAGTGTCTAAAAAAAACTAACCGTTAATATGGTCGTTGAGTAACTTCTACAACAAGAGTTTCCATAAAAAAATTAGCCGTTAATATGGCCGTTGAGTAAATTGTACAACAAGTTCCATAAAAAAAATAGCCTAAGGTTTAACATACTGAAACATTGGTTGGGCGGCTCCAATAAGAGTGGGGTCAACCAGACTTGACACTCCTCACTTCACTTTAGTCTCATATTAATCAAGCAATATTAATACTAGTCGTTGATGATTGAGTAACTTGGACAAACAAGTTTCCAAAACAAAAATCTTTAAAAATAAATAAATATTAAAACTCAACATAGTTTAAACAAAACATAGTTTAAATAAAACATCGTTTAAACAAAATATGTTTAAACAATATAATACGCAACATAGTTTAAACAAAACATAAATAAAAGTATAAATAAAACATAGCCTAATTGGGATGACCTCTCTTCATTTGGCGGGCGCGTCTGCTACGTGTGAGACTCTCGTCATAGGTACATTGCACAACCGACTCTGTCTGGTATGAAATAGACATCTCAGCTAGTCTCTCGGTCGTCTCTTGGATGATCTCATCCTTCCGCCTCAACTGTTCCTCTAACTCGGTCGTGCGCTCAACGTATTGCCTCGAGTCTTCATATGCCGTATACCGTAATCCTTGGTTTTGATGTCACAATTGATCCGTACTATACGTAGGTGAACACGGGTATGGTACCTGCATCACCGGGATTGGTATCTGTCTACGTTGATCGTTCAGTCTCGCACATCCATTAACCATTCCATATCACGTGGATCGTCGGTCGCCTGAACACCATAGTCTTGCACCTGTGAAGACGTAGCTAAACTCAACGTAGGTGGTAAGTGAACATCAGGCCTCACTAGATCACGCCCAACGATCTAAATATTTCCCGCCCTCTTTACTAAACTGTAACCGATCTTGGGATTTGAATGAACGGCGCACCAATATGACATGTAATCTATGTCAGGAATAAGATAATCGCAAATATCGTAGAAGTCCAATCCTTTAGACCCTGATATAACTATCGATCGTACCTTGGGAATTCCATAATCTCCTGAGGGGGGTCATAGGGAACACTATCACGCCCGGTCATCTGACGCATACACCAGTCTCCTAAATACCAAAGTGTACCATGGTCGTATGGGACTGACACCAATGGAACCCTCTGGAAGCTCAGTGCTGAAGCAACTCTTACCTCTGGACGGATTAATTGCCTAGACTGTGCCATGGTTGTCAATCTATGTTGGTTTGTCCTTCCATTATATCATATCTTGATCACAGCAAAAGAGTGATAGATTTCATACCTCGTACTAGCCCTTTCATCTCTTCAGCACTCATACGAGGATAAATATGGTTAAAGTTTTGTACCTTAACTAGATACATTCCAACCCGACAGTACTCGAAGAACTAGAACTCCAACATCGCATAGAATCTGGTGATCGGTTTCTTTCCACTTCCCGTCCCTCAGAACTGAGACTTCATCAAGCCCCTGATACAAAGCCGCCATAATCGGCGTACCCCAGTCAAAAGCCAACGCACCAAGAATATCGTAGTCTGTCAAGGCTGCAATATAACCTGCCCGAAGATATGTCCTACCATTTGAGAAGAATAGATTACCCATCATATAGGTAATAAATACCCTTGCATACACGATATCCATTTGTGGGTCGTAATTGTGGAGACGTGGATTCAAAGGCTATTTCTACTTTTTTAAATAGGCGAGAGTGATGTTACTGTACCTGATGTCGGAGCTTGTGATTCCGGGAACATCTTTTTGCTTCCTCTAACTTGGAGTACCTCTCATTGTACGGGAGTTCGCGACCCTTCCCAAAAGATATGCCCGTTAGCATGACGAAGTCTAACGGTGTGAACCCAGTTCCCCGCAAGGGAAGTGAAAGGTATGGGTGGATGGGCACCACCGTTCCACAAGAACTGAATGAGACGGTTATCCGAGTTTCCCGCCTTAATCGAGCAAAACTCCTCAAAACCCATATCGTCGACCAAACTTCTTCAACGTCGGGTACACGGCAATTCATTGGTACCACTTCAGTACGTTATCCAATGATCCCTTACACTGTAATTCATCTCGATTCTGACAAAAAAAAGCACATTAAACACGTTAGAAGTTCATTCTGGCATTTCATCGAACACATTGTAATATACGTTATTAACACATAAAATTTACACAAAACTTACCGACATTTCCTCCGATCCAACATAAATATGAACCCAGCCGTCCGGGAGGATATCTACTCGACTTAACTCTTCGTACGATGGGGTGGGATCGTTGTTCGACGTCAATTATAACGGCCAAATATTTGTTGCTTCGGCGTTCCCACTTCGTTTTACTTCCGCGTTTACGTTGCGTTTGGTTTTGGAGAAATTATGCCTCGGTCGCGAACTAGACTCTCCCGACATTTTTAAGTGATGTGCTTAATGCCTAGGATATGCACTTGTTAATGCCTTAGTTGATGTTCAAAATAACACTTGAAGGAAGTATAAGAATTAAGCCTAAAAGATGCTGCGCTGCTGGAGTTGCTCTTATAAAGTATCCCTCCCAAACCAATTTAGTCTACTCCTTGATACATAATATCACTATTTCTCCCAAACTAAAATAACCTCCGGAAACTCCACCACTACAGCCTGTCTGCTCCAATGGTGGTTTTTCTCTCACCATCTATTCTCACTCGAATCTATATTTAAAATTCCCATTTTGGCCTCATCAATCCAGAGCAACAATGTTGGCGTATCAGAGTTTACAAGAGGCAGAGCTATCGTTAGGTCGAGAGCTAACGTACGCCGAGACGATATGGTTCAATTACTCGGCAAACAAGTCAGATTACTTCCTCTTTTGTCATAATATCATATTTTTGTTCTTTGTTTTCTCGTTAGTGCCTCTACCTGTGTTGTTAATGGAACTCAAAATGTCGAAAAAAAATGTTGACAAGTTTAAAATTCAACCTAAAGTCAGAATCCCTAAAGCTGATATGTTTAGATGTTATAAAGATGTGATGATGATGTTTTTCTTCGTTGTGGGTCCTCTTCAATTGGTTTCGTATCCTGTTATTAAGGTATGATTTTATTTTCAGTTATTTTGGGTTTTGAGGTTAAATTTGGAGTTCACATTTTGGGGGTTTTGTTGTGATTGCAGTTGTTGGGATTAGGACCAGTTTGGCATTGCCCTCGGGTTGGGAGATGTTTATGCAGTTGTTGGTGTATTTTGTGTTGGAGGATTATGGAAATTATTGGATCCATAGGTGTTTCATTGCAAATGGGGGTATGATAAGATTCATAGGGTTCACCATGAGTTTACTGCTCCGATTGGGTTTGCGGCACCATATGCTCATTGGGCCGAGGTTTTGGTTCTTGGGATTCCGTCGTTTCTGGGTCCGGCGATTGTTCCTGGTCATATGATCACGTTCTGGCTTTGGATTATTCTGCGGCAGATTGAAGCGATTGAGACTCACAGCGGGTACGCCTACTCACTTGCATTGTTTCATCATTCTTTATCTTCGTTTAGTTCTATTTTATTAGGACAATTGTTGCCCATTGAATTTTCTGTTTGTAATGGCTAGTAACTACCAAACCGCAACACGGTAGGGAATGACCCGACTGTTCTTCCCAATTGCCTTCTCTGAACTCAACCCTAATCTATTAAATAACTCATTCAATTTTGCAAGTTTAGACAATTCAACAACAGATTCAAACAAAGTTAAAAGGGTGAAAATTTTACCTGATTAGAAGAGTGAATCAAAGTTTTTGGTAATCGGTTTGCCCCTTGCGTTAGATTTATTGATTAGAGTTTTGGATTCACCTTGAACTCACAAAGGAGAGAGATTGAACTAATGAGGAGAGAAGCCTTTAAAAGAGAGCTTGCAACACCAACAAATTGAAATCGCGAATCACAATGGAGGAGAGAGATAAGGTTGGAAGAGTTTTTCATTTTGGGGAAGACGGAAAAAATTAGCATCCCATGCATTTGTAAAACTGTGTCTAATGCAGGAACACTCCCTACAGTCGTTTGACTAACAGAGTAACAGTCATCTAAAATGCACTGTATATAGCAAAATCTTACATGTGTACCAGTCTGGGCATACATATCCACCACATATTCAAATAAGTTGATTTACGTCCATAGGTGGATCTCTTATGCAAACTGAATTCATATCAAAATGGATTAGTACTCACATTTTGGTTGATATCAGAATAGTGATCTCAGTTTTTTGAGAAAGATTCTTAGTAATGAGTTAGAGCTGTAGATTCTTTCTTTTTGTTACTAGTACTACAAATCTTGTTCTGTTGACATACGGAATGGAAGTTACTTAAAAAAATTGAGTAATAGAGTACATAAACAGTAATTGTGAGTGAAAAAGTATGTTCCTTTGTTTATTTTCTTAACACTTTGTTTTGTGGGAGCTGCATATATAAGGTTATCCTTGATTGTGCTGAAGTCAGCTTGATTTCTCCTTCTTATTTGTTGTACTTGCTTATTCCCCCTATAATTTGATTTTTCTATGTGACAGTCTCAGTGGTTCTTGGGCCATGTTTTGTCTAACTTTCTAAAAGTAATGATTTGCACTTGTGTTACATATTGGAGGCTTTATGGATATGGGTTCATTAAGAAAGGCCAAGCTGTATATAACATTCTCTTATGAGTAATACTTGATTTGTTGCCTCTTGTTCCGGCGTAGGTCAAATTTCATGATGTTAATCCCTTTATAATGTTTCCACCAAGCATATGTTTTCTTGAATGGATCCGGTACCGTAATTCACCAAGGTTGACTCATACTTTTACTCATATTCTAGACTACTAGTTTACTCAAATCCAATGTTCTAAATTGGTGATGACGTGGAGAGTTAGAAGTACAATAGTACAATCGTCGAAAAAAAAGTAAGTACAAATCATTTTCACTCATTCAATCTTTATCTCTCTTCATTATATTTCCTTCTCTCTATTCCTCTCTCCACCAATCTCTCGTAAAGAACACCACACCTTCTAAAAAATCTTTGGAAACCCCAAAAAATTAATAGTAAAACAAGCTAAATAAGCTTTTATAATTATAAAGCTTGGTGATTCTAGATTGCCCCATTAATATCGAAATTTTTACTCCCGTTCCCAACATCCAGTTCAATAAAATGAGAAAACCTTCGTCGTTTTTGTTTAGTTGTTGAAAAACATCTATACAACTTCTAGAAAACCGGAAAACAATACCTGAAAGATTGAGAAATAGTAATTATCATCTACAAATCGCAAAAAACAATAGTAAAATTTATTCGCTCAAGGATTAGTGTTATAATAGAGAACCCATAGGTTAAATTAATCTAATGAAAATCATAGCTTTATTTTGGTTTCGTTTTTTTTTCCCAGTAGATTTGGGATAAATAGACAACGGTAAAGAGAGAAATGAGAGAGAAAAAGTCAAAATGTTGTCCTTTTGTCAATTTGTATTTGTAACTCGTCATGTCGACATTTATATTGATCGTTTGATTAGAGAAATGTGTCTACGGAATAAACCCTTCTTCAATTCCAAGAACTTGCATTTGTTAGTAGAGTTTAATTCCGTAGACTCGAGAAAATTAACTCACACTCTCAGCCATATACTTTATAAATCTAATGATTAATATAAATGCTGACTTGGTGAGTTTAAAATACAAATTTACACAAGATAGGACAGCAGTTCGAATAAAGCCGTATTCTTTATTATTAATCTAACTTATGGATTTTCCATTTCTGACATTTATTACAAAGCCGATGAGTGTTATTCTTGGCTCTTCTGCGATTTGTAGCTGGTAATTATTATTTCTCATTCTTTCGGGGGGGTTTCTTTCGATTTTTAGGGTTGTATGAATGTCTTTCAACAACTATAAGACACCAACGAAAAATTTCTTACTATTTTGAATTGGATGTTGGGAATGGGATACGTTTTTTGTTTTGATTTGGGTAATCTAGAATCCCCAAGCTTTATATTATAAAGGTCGAGCTTATTTAATTTTACATTATTTTTTTGGATCTCTTAAGAGTTGATAGGATGGTGTATTGTACTTTAAGAGAATGGAGGAAATATTGAAAAGAGATATCAACTTAGAGGGTGATAAAATGATTTGTGCTCTTACTCTTTGGATCGTTGTACTTTTTTTTGTCAGATTGTACTTTTAATTCTTCACGTCATTGCTAATTTGGAACGTTGGATTTGATTAAACTAGTGGGTAATAACATGCGTGAAAGTCAGTCAACCTTGGTGAGTCAACGGTACCAAACCATTGTTGGTATATGATACATATAACTTTTGATGAATTTCATTGTACAAAAATGATTTCTTTTATTTTTTTAGGTATCATAGAATACTCATAAGTGAAAGTGTGGGTCCCATATGTAGCTATCAGTGGACTGGGTAACCTTATAGGCAATGTGTGGGTCCACATTTATTTGTCTCTTATTACTCAATGGCTGTTGTCTTATAGGTAATGATTATCTCAAATTAAACAGGGTCTTACTAAATGATTACTATTGAACCAAATGTATTCATGATGACATTTCTAAATGAACCTCTAAGTTGTTCTGTTGTTAGATTTTTAGGAACATTCCAGCATTTTCACAAATTCAGTTAAAGTGTGACGTGAGACTGTATTGTAGCAGCCAAAACCAAATAGAAAAAAGCCACAACTTTTTGAGGAGTAACCCAATAACAGTATTAGAATTACTGAACTACCTGAAACAGTCTAGTTTATTGCTGTCTTATGATTGATGGAAATATGAATTTTTGGTGTTATTTGCACTAACATACGAAGTAACTACTAGTATTAATGAGAAGGTATTTCGGTGTATATCATTTGTAAATGATTTAGTTTTTTGTTAGTGAAGCTGGAAAGGATGCCAACAAAAACTAGAAATCTAAGGATATGTTAGAGTCGGAAGACATCTTAAGAATATAGGGCCACCCACAAAAGGATTAAATATGGAGAATTTGATTGTTATTGCTTGGTGACTTTGGTCAGTGAAAATGGATAACAACCGGAAGTTGATGATTCTAAAAGAGCGTTAGGAAGAATGAAGACGATGTCAATCATAGAATTTTTTTTTCCTCTATTGATTTCTACCTAACTGCTGTCCTTTTCGTGATAAATTAGTTTATATTGCGCATAGGAAAAATAAAACATAAATCGCATTATCATGTGCTTTAAATTAGTCAATTATGATTAACTAGCACACCAACACACACATGTTATGATGTCATGAAAATATAAGTATAATGTGTATGTAAATTGAAGTGACATATTTCCATTATCAACATCTGAAGGTTTTCTTTAGACTTTAGGGCCGTGTTTGCGCTTACTTAAAACAAGTATTTGTGCTTAGTTTGAGTTAGAGCTCATAATATTTGCCTTTTTTTTAAACGGCAAGCTGGGGTACAAAGACCCCTAATGTATAAACCAGGAAGAGAAAACAACTGTACAAGATGAGAACAACCCCCTACTCTCATTGGGGGGGGGGGGGGGGGGGGTGGTGCGTTCATCACAAGAATCCCAGGTTCAATCTCCTCGTAGCCTATGGGAGCAGGCCTAGCCAACAACTCTGCAGCCTATTATTCTGTCTGAACTGATGGAAGATCTCACAAATTTCAAAACTGTTCATAGCACAGAAAATTTCCTTCAATAGCCTTCTATCCTGCCAATTAGGGTCAACAACCTTCTTGATCAAGTGGACAACCATCTGGGAGTCAGTGTAGACATAAACCTTTGTGAGATTGTACTTTATTGCCAGTTTGAGGCCTATGAGGACAGCTTGTAGCTCATGAGTAATAACAGACGCAGGAGGAAGATGGCCAGAGCAAGCACCAATGGTAATCCCATCACTATCTCTGAGCACAGCACCACAACCACCAGTTTCAGCAAGTGAACCATAAGTGATAACATAGCAATTAGCAGGAGGTTTAATCCACTTACAGGTAATAATATGCTTTGGATTGCACCACTGAGCATTGAGATTCCAAGCAGCAACTGTCTCAATAGACTTGTGTTCAGGCTGCACCTTGATTACAACTTAAACCTAACATCACTCTTGATCCTGCTCAACACAAGCCAGTAGTAGACTGAAGATTGTTAAAAAATCTCTCATTTCTCTCCTTCCATATGTTGCAAAGAAAAGAGTTAAAACAAAGTCTTCTTGACACACTTGTAATGTCTGCATCTTTAAAGTGTTGTTCTCTCCAATTAGTTTCAACTTGCCAGTTGCCATTCCATAACTTGTCTATTTAACCCCATGGACTTGAGAAGCTCTAACTAGATGGATTTAGAAAATACGTTAAAACAAGCATATGTTCTTCAGACTCCTCAGCGCCCCAACAGAGTAAACACTTGTTTGGATTAACTACCCCCCACCTGACCAACTTATTTTGAGTTTTGTACTCTCTTCTGTAGAACTAACCAACCCATGCAATTGTGCTTAGGAATATTTCATGAGAACCACACAAGACTAGCCCAGTTACTTTTATCCTTTACTGCTCTCAAAGCATTGTAGGTATCTTTAAGAGTGGAAGGACCTTTAGCAACAGTCCACATTACTGTATCTTTTTGATATTGCACGGACTTAAGCTCTTCAATTCTTTCCTAAATGAAATCCAAGTCATGGACAACATTTGTGGGAATTATCCAAGTATTGTTGTGAATAATACTACTCACTTTTGCATTTAAGTTCAAATACTATCATTCAAAATCCGCTGAGGAAACTTGTCTCTCAAAACACCAATGAATGCTTGGAGTCATCCAGAATCTAATATCACCTCCATAACCAATGATATGAACTGCAATTTTCTTAGCTTCAACTCTCCCCTTGAGTGTATTCCTCCACATTCAAGAACAAGATTTGGGAATAGTAATCTACCAGAAATTTCTTCCTCTTATAAATTTTTTGTAGAGACAATCAATCCAAAGTGAATCTTTATTTCCAGATCTCTGAGTGAAAGCTCTATTACAAAGTGAATCTTTATTTCCCCCTTGAGTGTATTCCTCCACATTCAAGAACAAGATTTGGGAATAGTAATCTACCAGAAATTTCTTCCTCTTATAAATTTTTTGTAGAGACAATCAATCCAAAGTGAATCTTTATTTCCAGATCTCTGAGTGAAAGCTCTATTACACACACATGTTCCTTATGCCAAGGCCACCCTCATCACAGGGATAACAACAAGCATCCTACTTGACCATGTGAGCTTTATAAGCAGTCTGTCCCCTGACCAAAGGAAATGCTTGCAAATACTGCTTAAAAGATTAAGAGTAGATTGAGGTTAGATGAAACAAGAGCACGATTAGCACTGACTTAAGGATGACCACTCTGCCAGCAAAGGATAAGTGTCTATGGTTGAATCTCTCCTACAAATCGGATTAAACCTAATGATTAAATTCTAGATGCCTAACCATGGATTTAGGGCTAACTCTTACATCAAAAATGCCATACTCGGGATTTTTGGTACAAATAATCCATATAGTAGAACTATATTTGATCTATTATTACGTCAGTTGGATGGAACTTTAGCCGTAGCTAGTTTCTCTTAATTTGATATTATTCTCTTCTAGAAAAACCGAAATCGTTGATAAATCGGCCTAGGAATAGTCTTTTGCATCTCGACGTTTTCCGTGGTTTGACCCCCACTTCTCAATTCTACACATTAAATCCGTTTTTGAGCGGGGGTACAAGAATATTTTAAAATCATTCTATTACTGGTGAGCTTTTTAGTGATTCGATCTTTGATCTATCTTTTTATATATAACATAATAGTTTGGTATACTGTAAATAGACCTGGCCGATTTCAGAGGAGTATCAACCATGACTTTACACAATCCTTCCCACGTCATAGATTGGGTCCCTTGGTTTTATTACAATGACATGCTTATTGATTCATTGGTTAGAATGAGTTGATCGAGCCTTTTTAATCATCATAGCTATATATAAGCTACTTATCGGTCCGAAGGTCTTTAAGCGTGTGGATGCAAAAAAGAAAACCCTTAATATCAGTGATCCTAAGCGCGTGAATGCAAAAAAAAAAGAAAAAACGTGAATATCAGTGATGTTTGGATCTTCACTGCTCCAAATCTCCACAAATTGTAGCTTTCTCTCCTGGATTTCAAGGCCTCTACACAAGTATGATCAGATTGGATATTCAGAGTAAGTTGCTTAGTGGTAGGACTGGAATCATTAACCGATGGAATTAGATTAGGTAGGGTCAAGGTTTAAAATATCAAACTATTATGGCTTATCGACCTCTGTCTAGTGGCTTACCGTGATATTTCTATTATCACGGCTTTTTGGTCATTCCATTTTTTAATCTTTAATGCAAAAGACCGGTTTAAACCAAATTATCACTATATATTGGTGAGTTTTTTTGATATTTTAATAATTATTACGATATATTGAATATTACTTAAAATGTGTGAAAATGTGAGAAAGCAAGAAGTTTATTACAAGAAAGTACAAACAATTCAATTACAAATTAAAGCTTGGCATTTGGAATTGTCTCATAAAGTTACTGATATGCTAATACTTTAATACATATATGAGTGACGCGGTTCCTCAAAATCATTATTTTTAAATGTGAGTGCTGTTAGAAACATTCCACCAATATTCTTCCACGTCAAATGACTGAAATAAAAGTCCTATTTTCTTATGTGGTTCTCGTACTCTTGTTGGATTTAAGTACGATATAATCCCTAGGGGTGAGCAGCCACTTACAACTATTACTCCTACACGCTTATCTGTGTAATGTTGTCTCGAAGACTGTAATAATTATCCCTGACTATGTCCGTATCCATAAGACGACGTATCAAGAAACAATTTTGCGTTACCAAAAAGATACCCAAACGCATCAAAAGTGGACGGATGTAGGTAATAGCCATGCACATGCTTCCAATGCTCATGCTATCAAAGTACGATGAAGGAGAACCCGCATCATAACTCCTGTGAGATGAACTTGACCCAAATTCTCGTTGTGACATTATTGTTCAACCTCACCGGTTTCCTCAAGTAATTGATCTTTGACAAGAAACATAATTGGAGCCTTGGGCTGCATGGTCAAAGTCGGCCTCTTCAATAAACTAGACGTAACCCCCTGACTTGACGGTATTTACAACCATGGTTTAATTGGAAAAATCATGATAATATCAACAAACCCAAAAATTCGCGATACATTCATGGTATTTACCGATAAGTTAGGTAAATACACGATTTTGATGGTTTATTGCTAGATTTAAGAGTATAAGAAGCCATGATAATATCATGAAAATAATATATTTTTTTTTCTTTTCTCGGCTTACCTGGCGGTATTTTGAAAAAGCCATGGCATTTTAAACTATGGGTAGGGTTATCTCTGTTTGAGATTTTGGTAGTAGCTTCTATTTGCTATTTCATATTATATATGTATTTGGTGAGCTGTTTGGACAATTTAGTTCGTGAGCAATCTGGGTATGCAAAAAGACTCAGTAACTCACATGGGTCTTGACTCTTGATAGTTGAGTCCCATGGGAATTTCTATTAATCTCAACCACGTCAACAGACACTGTTATAGATCTTGGTAAGAGTATTCCTTTCTTAACATCTGGAAGATTGGAACCATGTATTTTATATTTGTACTAGTCAGAAGTTACTGATCTTAGTATCAAATAGTTGATTATTCCTAGCTTGTTCGATGATGGAGTTTATTCTAACCTTTCGGACAATATTTAATTATAATTATATCTAAAATGTAAAAATATAGTTTATGATGTTGGAAATGTCGGAATGAGCAGCTAGTAATTTAACAAGATAATCTAATTGTGAGGAGATATATCCAAGGAAACATGTCTTCAATCATCTTTGGGTGCCTATGTCAACAGCATATCAATTAAATGTGTGTAAACGTATCCTCTCCATCTGTTATGTTAAGTTTAAAATGAGAACTAACACAATGCTATACAGGTACGACTTCCCGTGGACTCCAACAAAGTATTTATTCCTTTCTAACGGTGGGGCATAATACCATGGCCTACCATCACTATGTAGGGGGACAAAGCAGAGCAAACTTGCTCGGTATTCACCCTATTGTGATGACCATTTCATGGACACTGATGAAGGTTCGTCAACAAATTACTTGCTCTACTTTGAATAGATTCAAAGATTACGACTGTTGTGTGTTTGAGAGGATCTTGAACCAAATTATGACATAGCACACATTTCTGATCCACTATTGTTGTAGATCTGGGATATCTGTGCGGGTGTAGTACACTAACCCCACAAAGCTTATAGATACCAATTGTGTTTAAACACTTCTCAAAACTGGACTAAATGGCTACAATCCCGGACACACACCTGATTCTTGTGTGCATTGGAGCCTAGAGGTTGTGCACCACAACATGTTAGGATTGTAGGTTATCTAAAACCACAGACATGATATGGTTTCAGGGTGGAGGATGCCTCAAACAAGTAATGGAGCCAATGGATTTTTTGTTCGACTTTTATGTTTTGAGGTCAAGTGATGTAACATTCTATTGTTATTTTCTTGGGGCATCTCACCAGGGTTACCGATTACCAGAAGCAGGCACGTCCAAAAGAGTATAATCTGCTAGGCTCTTTTTGTTCACTGTTTTAATATTTTGTTGGAATAAGGCAAATTTGTGTAAGAAAAGGCGGTTTTTTTTCCCCTAAACTATTCTTACATTTTTTGATACCAGTTTGAAGGATAACCATCTATGCAATGTATGAACATTGTGAGACAGAAGACGTGACTAGGTGGGTTTAGAACTAAACACAAAAAAAAAAAAATAAATTAAAAAATAAAAAAACAAAACCCAAACCAAAAACAACAATACAAAAACCATTTATCCTGAGTTGCGTAAAATGACTTATCGTCTCACCTGCCAAGTCGGAAAAGTCGTGACAGCCCTCTGCTTTTTTCAAATGTTTCATCCATCTTTGTGGCTAAATGTATCTTCGGGTTGTTGCTTTTGTCATTGCAAATATGTATCTAGGGAGTGAGTTTTCTCGAGTGAGTCAAGAGTCGAGACCTTCAGTAGTATGTTCCTTGGCCATTTATTTCAAAGGACTTAAACTAACATTGGGGGGCTTGTGATTATGGAAGTGAACACCTCTTTTTCTGTCAGACTTGCTGGTTCTACACAGTAATGCATCAAAGGCATAAACTGCCAGATTAGCGGTTTTGCATGTGTTTGATCTGCATTTTGTTTCAGTAAAAAAAACCACTATACAACTGTAAATTCGAATGTAACTTTTCTGCGCAACGCTTGTCACTTGCTTTAACAATTGTCGCTGCAACTCAGTACAAATGCATTTGAGTTGCATTGCACTGGGGTGTCAACTCTAGCTCAAGCGGTAAAACTGACCTTTGGGATGTTTGTCATTGGGTTTGAATTGACCTTGATATGGTTGTGCTAGGACTGATAATTCCCAATGGGAAATCCATTCGAAAGTCAAACTGTGCATTAACTTGTTTTTATTAGACGGAGTTACTACTATGAAACCTAATCTTGCCCTAGCTCCAAAAAGCTCGATCCAGCGAAAAAATCTTACTGTTTACCACAATTTGCATTGGTGTTTTATATACTTCTCTTCATGGACAGGCTTGCATTCATATATAGAAATTGAAACCAAGTTGGGCTCCATGACAAGTTGGTTAACAGGTATTGTGGTTGAAGTCCAATAACAACCTGCCTTTTTGTATCTTCAAAAAACTAAACAAGTTTTGCTTCTTCAGGAAGGCTTCACTGCATGATAGCTTCCTTGTGAAGGAGACCATTTTGCAACATCTACTCCAACACTTTGTTGGGGTTCACTCAGCTTCTACCCTGACAGAAGGCCGTTAACGATTACCCAATCACATCTAAACACGAGTACGTTCGCAGTTTCGTTTTTATATTTTAAAAAGGGACCACATATCCTGGAATTACGTACTGGATTTTTTTGTGGTGGATCTCTAATGTTTTAATTCACCCGTACAAAAACAGCACATGGTCTAGTTTGCCGTACCTAAAATATAGAGTATATAAAATCAATTTTTAGTAGAATTGTGGTTAAGTATTTATGTTTCACCAAATCCCCCATAACGCACTTTGTTCAAATCTAAAGTTGACGCAATCTCGAACGGTGTCGGAACTGTTTCAAAACTAGGGCTAGATTTATGTAAATTGGACTAGTACGATCTTTTGCTACTATAGCCTATCTTTCCAGTCATTTTTTTTTGTACCAAGAAAAATTATGCCAAAATTTAGCTTGCGTGCTAACTCCAAACTCCATTGAATCTAAATTTTATACCTGTACTTATGGGGAGATATATCTTGCTGGGAGATGTCATACTTAGGAAGTAGATAATGTCAATAAGAAGAAAAAGTAGATAGGAAGGGCCCATGAAAATAAAGGTGGCAAACATCTTTCATGTGAAACTAACTAGACATGTTGACATGAGTAATGTATGGTTGGCAAATTACAAAGGTGTCTACAAATATACTCGATTTTACTTTCTTTCTTTTGACTATTTCTTTTTCTTTTGTAAAAAGTTTGATAAATAATTTTTTACATGTTTTTTCATGATCTTTAATATATAACTTGTTAGCATTGCTCATTCAACCTCCCTTTTTTTTCCTCTAAAAACAACTTATGGTCTTAAATTATGTATGTTTTGATTCTGTGCATTCTCTCCTTCAACTAACGATTATGGGTTATGTTCAGAAAGTTTGAGTTCTAAACCTAACTACTCTTCCAATTATTTCAGAGAGGTGTAATGTCTATAGAATGAGTTATAAGCTGTAAATTTTTTGCACGTGTTAATGTCTATAATGCTAGTGGAAAACACAAACACGAAAGCTTTTGTTTCGTATGGAATGTCGTATCATAAGAAGCGATCAGTAATTAGGTTTCTAAAACCAAGTTTTGGAGTGACAGGAAAACTGTTGCCTTAGAGTGGAGAACTGATAACACCATCATAGCACATCCCTCAAAAGAACGCTTCAAGAGAAACAAACACTAAAACCCTCCAAGAATA
>JACGCM010002244.1:0-47143 GCA_014058105.1 Kingdonia uniflora
ACCGGCAACTCGTTTGATCAGATGGATCGTTCATAAGTGTTCATATTTGACAGACAATACACTTCCATTATTCCCAAATGGCTCGCAATAATCCCAGTTTGAAGGTTAGACTGATTTGGATTTCGTACCTCTTTGATTGCTTGGATATCAATTCCAAAAAGCTATGATACCGGCAACCCGTTGGAGTGGATAGATCATTCTCAAAAGTGCCTATTGGAGTGACAAAAGGCTAGTATAGTTTCAAAATGACTCGAAATACTCCTTGTTTGAAGTATTGACCGTTATGCATTTCGTACCACTTTGATGGTTTAGATTGTATTCCGGGAATCTGTGTTCTGACAACTCGTTTGAATAGTTGGATCGTTCTTAAGAGTTCATATTTGACAGGCAAATGACTTGCATTGTTGCCAAATGTCTCGCGATTCTCCCTGCTTGAAGGTTTGACTGATTCGGATTTCGTACCTCTCTAATAGTTTAGATTTCAATTTCAGGAAGCTATGCTACCGGCAACCAGTTGGAGTGGATGGATAATTCGCAAAAGTGCCTATTGGACTGGCAAAAGGCTAGCATAGTTGCAAAATGACTCGCAATTCTCCAGGATTGATGTTTTGACGAATACGGATTTCGTACCTCTTCAATGGTTTTGACACAATTCTGAGAAGCTATGCAACTGGAACCTCGTTTGAGATTTTGGATCGCACTTAAGAGTTTTTTTTCGTCAGATAAAGGGCTAGCATAGTTACCAAAGGTATCGCAATACTCCCGGTTTGAAGTTTCAACCATTATGGATTTTGCACCTCTTTGATGATTTAAATTGCAATTCCGGGAAGCTATGCTACCATCATCTCGTTTGAGTTGTTGGATTGTTATTAAGAGTGCATATTTGACTGCTAAATGACATTGCTACCAAATGACTCGCAATTCACCCTGTTTGAAGTTTTGGCCGTTATGGATTTCGTACCACTCTGATAGTTTAAATTGAAATTCCGAGAATCTGTGTTACCGACAAGTCGTTTGAACAGTTGGATCATTCTTAAGAGTTCATATTTGACAGACAAAAGTCTTGCATTGTAGCCAAATGTCGCGCGATACTCCCAGTTTGAATGTTTGACTGATTTGGATTTCGTACCTCTCTGATGGTTCGGAAATCAATTCCAGGAAGCTATGCTACCGGCAACCCGTTGGAGTGGATGGATAATTCTCAAAAGTGCCTATTGGACTGGCAAATGACTAGCATAGTTGCAAAATGACTCGCAATTCACCAGGATTGATGTTTTGACGAATACGGATTTCGTACCTCTACGATGGTTTTGACAGCAATACTGAGAAGCTATGCAACTGGCAACTCGTTTGAGAGGTTGGATCACTCTTAAGAGTTTCTTTTCGTCAGATAAATTACTAGCATAGTTTCCAAAGGTATCGCAATACTCCCGGTTTGAAGTTTCAACCATTATGGATTTTGCACCACTCTGATGATTTATATTGCAACTCCGGGAAGCTATGCTACCATCAACTCGTTTGAGTTGTTGGATTGCTATTAAGAGTGCATATTTGAATGATAAATGGCATTGCTACCAGATGACTCGCAATACTCCATGTTTGAAGATTTGACCGTTATGGATTTCGAACCACTCTGATAGTTTAGATTGCAATTCCGAGAATATTTGTCGGTGCAACTCGTTTGAACAGTTCGATCGTTCTTAAGAGTTCATATTTAACTGATAAATGACTTGCATTGTTGCCAAATGTCACGCAATACTCCCAGCTTGAATGTTTGTCTAATTCGGATTTCGTACCTCCCTGATGGTTTAGATATTAATTCCTGGAAGCTATGCCACCAGAAACCCGTTGGAGTGGATAGATAATTCTCAAAAGTTCCTATTGGACTGACAAAAGGCTAGCATAGCTGCCAAATGACTCGCAATTCTACCGGATTGATGTTTTGACGTATACGGATTTCGTACCTCTACGATGGTTTTGACCTCAATTCTGAAAAGCTATGCAACTGGCAAATTATTTGCGAGGTTGGATCGCCCTAAAAAATTTCTTTTCGATAGATAAAGGGCTAGCATAGTTACCAAATGTATCGCAATACTCCCGGCTTGAAGTTTTTACCATTATGGATTTTGGAACTCTTTGTCAATTTAGATTGTAATTCCGGGATGCAATGCTACCATAAACTCGTTTTAGTAGTTGGATTGTTATTAAGAGTGCATATATGACTGATAAAAGACATTGCTACCAAATGACTCACAATACTCCCTGTTTGAAGTTTTGACCGTTATGGATTTCGTACCACTCTGATGGTTTAGGTGGTAATTCCGTGAATCTGTGTTACCGGCAACTCGTTTTAACAGTTAGATCGTTGTTAAGAGTTCATATTTGACAGACAAAAGACTTGCATTGTGCCCAAATGTCTCGCGATGCTACCAGTTTGAAGGTTTGACTAATTTCGATTTCGTACCTCTCTGATGGTTTGGATTTCAATTCAAGGAAGCTATGCCACCGGCAACCCACCAGAGTGGATGAATCATTCTCAAAAGTGCCTATTTGACTGACAATAGGCTCGCATAGTTTCTAAATGACTCGCAATTCTCCCGGATTGATGTTTTGACGAATACGGATTTCGTACCACTACGATGGTTTTGACAAAAATTATGAGAAGCTATGCAACTGGCAAATCGTTTGCGAGGTTGGATCGCTCTTAAGAGTTTCTTTTCGACAGATAAAAGGCTAGCATAGATACCAAAGGTTACGCAATACTCCCGGTTTGAAGTTTCATCCATTACGGATTTTGCACCTCTCTGATGATTTAGATGGTAATTCCGGGAAGACATGCTACCATCAACTCGTTTGAGTTGTTAGATTGTTATTAAGAGTGCATATTTGACTGATGAAAGACATTGCTTCAAAATTGCTCGCAAAACTACCTGTTTATAGTTTTGACCGTTATGGATTTCGTACCACTCTGATGGGTTAGATTGTAATTTCGAGAATCTGTGTTCCGACAACTCGCTTGAATAGTTGGATCATTCTTAAGAGTTCATATTTGACAGACAAATGACTTGCATTGTTGCCAAATGACTCGCGATTCTCCCTGCTTGAAGGTTTGACTGATTCGGATTTCGTACCTCTCTAATAGTTTAAATTTCAATTTCAGGAAGCTATGCAACCAAAAACCCGTTGGAGTGGATGGATCATTCTCAAAAATTCTTATTGGACTGACAAAAGGCTAACATAGTTGGCAAATAACTCACAATTCTCCCGGATTGATGTTTTGACGATTACGGATTTCGTACCTCTACGATGGTTTTGACCACAATTCTGAGATGCTATGCAACTGGCAAATCGTTTGAGAGGTTGGATCGCTCTTAAGAGTTTCTTTTCGAAAGATAAGGGGCTAGCATAGTTACCGAAGGTATCGCAATACTCCCGGCTTGAAGTTTCAACCATTATGGATTTTGGACCTCTTTGACAATTTAGATTGTAATTCCGGGAAGCAATGCTGCCATAAACTCGTTTTAGTAGTTGGATTGTTATTAAGAGTGCATATAATACTGATAAAAGACATTGCTACAAATGACTCGCAATACTCCCTGTTTGAAGTTATGACCGTTATGGATTTCGTACCACTCTGATGGTTTAGATTGTAATTCTGTGAATCTGTGATACCGGCAACTCATTTGAACTGTTGGATCATTCTTAAGAGTTCATATTTGACTGACAAAAGATTTGCATTGTTGCCAAATGTCTCGCGATACTCCAAATTTGAAGGTTTGACTGATTTGGATTTCGTACCTCTCTGATGGATTGGATATCAATTCTAGGAAGCTATGCTAACGGAAACCCGTTGTAGTGGATAGATCATCCTCAAAAATACCTATTTCACTGACAAAAGGCTAGCATAGTTGCCAAATGACTCGCAATTCTCCCGGATTGAAGTTTTGACAAATACGGATTTCGTACCTTTACGATGGTTTTGACCACAATTATGAGTAGATAAGGAACTGGCAAATCGTTTGCGAGGTTGGATCGCTCTTTAGAGTTTCTTTTCGACAGAAAAGGGCTAGCATAGTTACCAAAGGTATCGCATTCCTCCCGTATTGAAGTTTCAACCATTATGGATTTTGCACATCTCTGATGATTTAGATTGTAATTCCGGGAAGCTATGCTACAATCAACTCGTTTTAGTTGTTGGATTGTTATTAAGAGCGCATATTTGACTGATAAATGAAATTGCTACCAAATGACTCGCAATACTCCCTGTTTGAAGTTTTGGCCGTTATGGAATTCGTACCACTCTGATAGTTTAAATTGTAATTCCAAGAATCTGTGTTACCCGCAACACGTTTGAACATTTGGATCATTCTTAAGAGTTCATATTTAACAGACAAAAGACTTGCATTGTTGCCAATTGTCTCGCGATACTCCCAATTTGAAGGTTTGACTTATTTGGATTTCGTACCTCTCTGCTGGCTTGGATATCAATTCTTTGAAGCTATGCTAACGGAAACCCGTTGGAGTGGATAGATAATTCTCAAAAGTTCCTATTGGACTGACAAAAGGCTAGCATAGTCGCCAAATGACTCGCAATTCTCCCGGATTGATGTTTTGACGAATACGGATTTCGTACCTCTACGATGGTTTTGACCACAATTCTGAGACGCTATGCAACTGGCAAATCGTTTGAGAGGTTGGATCGCTCTTAAGAGTTTCATTTCGAAAGATAATGGGCTAGCATAGTTACCGATGGTATCGCAATACTCCCGGCTTGAAGTTTCAACCATTATAGATTTTGGACCTCTTTGATAATTTAGATTGCAATTCCGGGAAGCAAATCTACCATAATCTCATTTTAGTAGTTGGATTGTTATTAAGAGTGCATATATGACTGATAAAAACATTGCTGCCAAATGACTCGCCATACTCCCTGTTTGAAGTTTTGGCCGTTATGGATTTCGTACCACTCTGATAGTTTAAATTGAAATTCCGAGAATCTGTGTTACCGACAAGTCGTTTGAAGAGTTGGATCGTTCTTAACAGTTCATATTTGATAGAAAAAAGACTTGCATTGTTGAAAAATTTCACGCGATACTAACTGCTTGATGGTTTGACTGATTTTGATTTCGTACCTCTCTGAAGGTTTGGATATCAATTCAAGGAAGCTATGCTACCGGCAACCCATTGGAGTGGATGGATCATTCTCAAAAGTGCCTATTTGACTGACAAGAGGCTAACATAGTTGCCAAATGACTCGCAATTCTCCCGGATTGATGTTTTGACGAATACGGATTTCCTACCTCTACGATGGTTTTGACAACAATTATGAGTAGATATGGAAATGTCAAATCGTTTGCGAGGTTGGATCGCTCTTAAGAGTTTCTTTTCGACTAAAAAAGGGCTAGCATAGTTACAAAAGGTATCGCATTACTCCCGGATTAAAGTTTCAACCATTATAAATTTGCACCTCTCTGATGATTTAGATGGTAATTCCGGGAAGCTATGCTACAATCAACTAGTTTGAGTTGTTGGATTGATATTAAGAATGCATATTTGACTGATAAATGACATTGCTACCAAATGAATCGTAATACTCCCTATTTGAAGTTTTGACCGTTATGGATTTCGTACCACTCTGATAGTTTAAATTGTAATTCCGAGAATCTGTTTTACCGACAACTCGTTTGAACAGTTGGATCATTCTTAAGAGTTCATATTTATCGGACAAATGACTTGCATTGTTTCCAAATGTTACGCAATACTCCCAGTTTGAAGGTTTGACTATTTCGGATTTTCTACCTCCCTGATGGTTTAGATATCAATTCCATGAAGCTATGCTACCGTAAACCCGTTGGAGTGGATGGATAATTCTCAAAAGTGCCTATTGGACTGACAAAAGGCTAGTATAGTTGCCAAATGACTCGCAATTCTCCCAGTTCAAAGTTTTGACCGTTATGGATTTCGTACTACTTTGATAGTTTAGATTGTAATTCCGAAAATCTGTGTTACCGGCAACTCGTTTGAACAGTTTGATCGTTCTTAAGAGTTCATATTTGACAGACAAAAGACTTGCATTGTTGCCAAATGTCTCGCGATACTCCCAGTTTGAAGGTTTGACTGATTTGGAATTCGTACCTCTCTGATGGTTTGGATATCAATTCAAGAAAGCTATGCTACCGGCAACCCGTCAAAGTGGATGGATAATTCTGAAAAGTGCCTATTTGACTGATAAAAGGCTAACATAGTTGCCAAATGACTCGAAATTCTCCCGGATTGATGTTTTAACGAATACGGATTTCGTACCTCTACGATGGTTTTGACCACAATTGTGAGAACCTATGCAATTGGCAAATCGTTTCCGAGGTCGGATCGCTCTTAAGAGTTTCTTTTCAGCAGATAAAGGGCTAGCATAATTACCAAAGGTATCGCAATACTCACGTTTGGAAGTTTCAACCATTTTGAATTTTGCACGTCTTTGATGATTTAGATTGTAATTCCAGGAAGCTATGCAACCATCAACTCGTTTGAGTAGTTGGATTGTTATTAAGAGTGCATATTTGACAGATAAAAGACATTGCTACCAAATTGCTCGCAATATTCACTGTTTGAAGTTTTGACCGTTATGGATTTCGAACCACTCTGATGGTTTAGATTGTAATTCCAAGAATCTGTGTTACCAGCAACACGTTTGAACAGTTGGATCGTTTTTAAGTGTTCATATTTGACAGACAAAAGACATGTATTGTTGCCAAATTTCTCGCGATACTCCAAGTTTGAAGGTTTGACTGATTTTAATTTTGTACCTCTATGAAGGTTTGGATATCAATTCCAAGAAGCTATGCTACCGGCAACCCGCTGGAGTGGATGGATCATTCTCAAAAGTGCCTATTTGACTTACAAAAGGCTAGCATAGATTCCAAATGACTCGCAATTCTCCCGGATTGATGTTTTGACGAATACGGATTTCATACCCCTTCGATGGTTTTGACCACAATTATGAGAAGCTATGCGACGGGCATATGGTTTGCGCGGCTGGATCGCTCTTATGAGTTTCTTTTCGACAGATGATGGGCTAGCATAGTTACCAAAGGTATCGCAATACTCCCGGTTTGAAGTTTCAACCATTATGGATTTTGCACCTCTCTGATGATTTAGATTGTAATTCCAGGAAGCTATGCTACCATCAACTCGTTTGAGTTGTTAGATTGTTATTAAGAGTGCATATTTGACTGATGAAAGACATTGCTACCAAATTGCTCCCAATAATCCTTGTTTGAAGTTTTGACCGTTATGTATTTCGTACCACTCTGATGGTTTAGATTGTAATTCTGAGAATCTGTGTTACCGGCAACTCGTTTAAACAGTTGGATCGTTCTTAAGAGTTCATATTTGACAGAAAAAAGACTTGCATTGTTGCCAAATATCACGCGATTCTGCCAGTTTGAAGGTTTGTCTGATTCGGATTACGCACCTCTCTAATGGTTTAGATATCAAATTCAGGAAGCTATGCAACATAAAACCCATTGGAGTGGATGGATCTTTGTCAAAAGTGAGTATTGGACTGACCAAAGGCTAGCATAGTTGTTAAAAGTGTTCATATTTGGCAGACAAAAGACATGCATTGTTGCCAAATTTCTCGCGATACTCCCAGTTTGAAGGTTTGACTGATTGTGATTTCGTACCTCTATGAAGGTTTGGATATAAATTCCAGGAAGCTATGCTACCGGCAACCCATTGGAGTGGATGGATCATTCACAAGAGTGCCTATTTGACTGACAAAAGGCTAGCATAGTTGCCAAATGACTCGCAATTCTCCCGGATTAAACTATTTACGAATACAGATTTCGTACCACTACAATGGTTTTGACCACAATTATGAGAAGCTATGCAGCTGGCAAATCATTTGCGAGGCTGGATGGCTCTTATGAGTTTCATTTCGACAGATAAAGGGCTAGCATAGTTACCAAAGGTATCGCAATACTCCCGGTTTGAAGTTTCAACCATTATGGATTTTGCACCTCTCGGATGATTTAGATTGTAATTCCGGGAAGCTATGCTACCATAAACTCGTTTGAGTAGTTGGATTGTTATTAAGAGTGCATATTTGACTGATAAAAGACATTGCTACAAAATGATTCGCAATACTCCCTTTATGAAGTTTTGAACATTATGGATTTCGTACCACTCTGATGGTTTAGAATGGAATTCCCTGAATTTGTGTTAACGGCAACTCGTTTGAGCAGTTGGACAATTCTTAAGAGTTCATATTTGACAGACAATAGAATTCCATTATTGCCAAATGTCTCGCAATACTCCTAGTTTGAAGGTTTGACTGATTTGAATGTTTGACTGGTTTGGATATCAATTCACGAAAGCTATGCTGCCGGCAACCCGTTGGAGTGGATGGATCATTCTCAAAAGTGCCTATTTGACAAAGCAAAGGCCAGCATAGTTGCCTAATGACTCGCAATTCTCCCGGATTAATTTTTTTACGAATACGGATTTCGGACCTCTACGATGGTTTTGACCACAATTATGCGAAGCTATGCAATTGGCAAATCGTTTGCGTGGTTGGATCGCTCTTAAGAGTTTCTTTTCGAGAGATAAAGGGCTAGCATACTTAACAAAGGTATCGCAGTACTCCCGGTTTGAAGTTTCAACCATTTTGGATTTTGCACCACTATGATGATTTAGATTGTAATTCCGGGAAGCTATGCTACCATCAACTCGTTTAAGTAGTTGGATTGTTATTAAGAGTGCATATTTGATTGGTAAAAGACATTGCTACAAAATGACTCCCAATACTCCCTGTTTGATGTTTTGACCGTTATGGATTTCGTACCACTCAAATGGCTTAGATTGCAATTCCGAGAATCTGTGTTACCGGCAACTCGTTTGAACAGCTGGATCATTTCTTAAGAGTTCATATTTGACCGACAAATGACTTGCATTGTTGCCAAATGTCACGCAATACTCCCAGTTTGAAGGTTTGACTAATTCGGATTTCCTACCTCCCTGATGGTTTAGATATCAATTCCTGGAAGCTATGCTACCGAAAACCCGTTGGAGTGTATGGTTAATTCTCAAAAGTGCCTATTGGACTGACAAAAGGCTAGTATAGTTGCCAAATGACTCGCAATTCTCCCTGTTTGAAGTTTTGACCGTTATGGAATTCGTACCACTATGATGGTTTAGATTGTAATTCCGAGAATCTGCGTTACCGGCAACTCGTTTGAAGAGTTGGATTGTTCTTAAGTGTTCATATTTGACAGATAATAGAATTCCATTATTGCCAAATGTCTCGAAATACTCCCAGTTTGAAGGTTTGACTGATTTGGATTTCTTACCTCTTTGATGGCGTGGATAACAATTCCAGGAAGCTATACTACCGGCAACCGCTGGAGTGGATAGATCATTCTCAAAAGTGCCTATTGGACTGACAAAAGGCTAGTATAGTTGCAAAATGACTCGCAATTCTCCCTTTTTGAAGTTTTGATCGTTATGGATTTCGTACCAGTCTGATGGTTTAGATTGTAATTCCCTGAATCTGTGTTACCGGCAACTCGTTTGAGCAGTTGGACCATTCTTAAGAGTTCATATTTGACAGACAATGGACTTCCATTATTGCCAAATGTCTCGAAATACTCCTAGTTTGAAGGTTTGACAGATTCGGATTTCCAGCCTCTCTGATGGTTTGGATATCAATTCACGGATGCTATGCTACCGGCAACCCGATGGAGTGGATGGATCATTCTCAAAAGTGCCTATTTGACTAAACAAAGGCTAGCATAGTTGCCAAATGACTCGCAATTCTCCCGGATTGATTTTTTGACTAATACGGATTTCGTACCTCTACGGTGGTTTTGACCCCAATTTTGGGAAGCTATGCATCTGGCAACTCGTTTGAGAGGTTGGATCGCTCTTAAGAGTTTCTTTTCGATAGATAAAGGGCTAGCATAATTACCAAAGGTATCCCAATACTCCCGGTTTGAAGTTTCGACCATTATGGATTTTGCACCTCTTTGATGATTTAGATGGTAATTCCGGGAAGCTATGCTACCACCAACTCGTTTGAGTAGCTGGATTGTTATTAAGAGTGTAAATTTGACTGAAAAAAGACATTGCAGCCAAATGACTCGCAATACTCCCTGTTTGAAGTTTTGACCGCTATGGATTTCGTACCACTCTGATGGTTTAGATTGTATTTCCGCGAATCTGTGTTACCGGCAACTCGTTTGAACAGATGGATCGTTTCTTAAGAATTCATATTTGACCGAAAAATGACTTGCATTGTTGCCAAATGTCACACAATTCTCCCAGTTTGAAGGTTTGACTAATTCGGATTTCCTACCTCCCCGATGGTTTAGATATCAATTCCTGGAAGCTATGCTACCGGAAACCCGTCGGAGTGGATGGATAATTCTCAAAAGTGCCAATTGGAAAGACAAAAGGCTATCATAGTAGCAAAATGACTCGCAATTCTCCCGGATTGATGTTTTGACGAATTCGGATTTCAGACCTCTGCGATGGTTTTGACCACAATTATGAGAAGCTATGCAGCTGGAAAATTGTTTGCGAGGTTGGATCGCTCTTAAGAGTTTCTTTTCGACAGATAAAGGGCTAGCATAGTTACCAAAGGTATCGCAATACTCCCGGTTTGATGTTTCAACCATTATGGATTTTGCTCCTCTCAGATGATTTAGATTGTAATTCTGGGAAGCTACGCTACCATCAACTCGTTTGAGAAGTTGGAATGTTATTAAGAGTGCATATTTGACTGATAAAAGAAATTGCTACCAAATGACTCGCAATACTCCCTGCTTGAAGTTTTGACCGTTATGGATTTCGTACCACTCTGATTGGTTAGATTGCAATTCTAAGAATCTGTGTTACCGGCAACTCGTTTGAACAGCTGGATCGCTCATAAGAGTTCATATTTGACGGACAAAAGACTTGCATTGTTGCTCAATTTCACGCGATACTCCCAGTCTGAAGGTTTGACTTATTTTGATTTCGTACCTCTCTGATGGTTTGGATATTAATTCCAGGAAGCTATGCTACCGGCAAACCGTTGGAGTGGATGGATCATTCACAAGAGTGCCTATTTGACTGACAAAAGGCTATCATAGTTACAAAATTACTCGCAATTCTCCCGGATTGATGTTTTGACGAATACGGAATTCGTACCTCTACAATGGTTTTGATCACAATTATCAGAAGCTATGCAGCTGGCAAATCGTTTGCGAGGCTGGATCGCTCTTAAGAGTTTCATTTCGACCGATAAAGGGCAAGCATAGTTACCAAAGGTATCGCAATACTCCCGGTTTGAAGTTTCAACCATTATGAATTTTTTACCTCTCTGATGATTTAGAGTGTAATTTCGGGAAGCTATGCTCCCATAATTTCGTTTGAGTAGTTGGATTGTTATTAAGTGTGCATATTTGACTGATAAAAGACATTGCTACAAAATGACTCGCAATAATCCCTGTATGAAGTATCGAACGTTATGGATTTCGTACAACTATTGTGGTTTAGATTATAATTCCAGGAATCTGCGTTACCGGCAACTCGTTTGAACAGTCGGATCGTTGTTAAGAGTTCATATTTGACAGACAAAAGACTTACATTGTTGCCAAATCTCTCGCGATTCTCCCTGTTTGAAGGTTTGACTGATTCGAACTTCGTACCTCTCAAATGGTTTAGATATCAATTTTAGGAAACTATTCAACCGAAAACCCGTTGGAGTGGTTGGATCATTCTCAAAAGTGCCTATTGGACTGACAAAAGGCTAGCATAGTTGCCAAATGACTCGAAATTCTCCCGGATTGATGTTTTGACGATTACGGATTTCGTACCTCTACGATGGTTTTGACCACAATTCAGAGAAACTATGCAATTGGCAAATCGTTTGCGAGGTTGGATCGCTCTGAAGAGTTTCTTTTCAACAGATAAAGGGCTAGCATAGTTACCAAAGGTATCGCATTACCCCGGGATTGAAGTTTCAACCATTATGGATTTTTCACCTCTCTGATGATTTAGATTGCAATTCCGGGAAGCTATGCTACAATCAACTCTTTTGAGTTATTGGATTGTTATTATGAGTGCATATTTGACTGATAAAAGATATTGCTATAAAACGACTCGCAATACTCCCTGTTTGAAGTTTAGACCGTTATGGATTTCGTAGCACTCTGATGGTTTAGATTCTAATTCCGGGAATCTGTGTTATCGGCAACTCGTTTGAACAGTTGGACCGTTCTTAAGAGTTCATACTTGACAGACAAAAGACTTGCATTGTTGCCAAATGTCTCGCGATACTCCCAATTTGAAGGTTTGACTGATTAGGATTTCGTACCTCTCTGATGGCATGGATATCAATTCCTGGAAGCCATGCTACCGGCAACACGTTGGAGTGGATAGATCATTCTCAAAAGTGCCAATTTGACTGACAAAAGGCTTGCATTGTTGCCAAATGACTCGTAATTCTCCCGGATTGATTTTTTGACGAATACGGATTTTGTACCTCTACGATGGTTTTGACCCCAATTTTGGGAAGCTATGCAACAGGGAACTCGTTTGAGAGGTTGAATCGCTCTTAAGAGTTTCTTTTCGATAGATAAAGGGCTAGCATAATTACCAAAGGTATCCCAATACTCCCGGTTTGAAGTTTCGATCATTATGGATTTTGCACCTCTTTGATGATTTAGATGGTAATTCCGGGAAGCTATGCTACCACCAACTCGTTTGAGTAGTTGGATTGTTATTAAGAGTGCATATTTGACTGATAAAAGACATTGCTGCCAAATGACTCGCAATACTCCCTGTTTGAAGTTTTGACCGTTACGGATTTCGTACCACTCTGCTGGTTTAGATTGCAATTCCGAGAATCTGTGTTACCGGCAACTCTTTTGAACAGTTGGATCGTTCTTAAGAGTTCATATTTGACAGACAAAGGATTGCATTGTTGCCAAATGTCTCGTGATTCTCCCAGTTTGAAGGTTGGACTTATTTTGATTTCTTACCTCTCTAATGGTTTGGGTATCAATTGCCGGAAGCTATGCTACCGGCAACCCGTTGGAGTGGATGGATCATTCACAAAAGTGCCGATTTGGCTGACAAAAGGCTAGTATAGTTTCCAAATGACTCGCAATTCTCCCGGATTGATGTTTTGATGAATACGGATTTCGAATCTCTACGATGGTTTTGACCACAATTATGAGAAGCTACGCATCTGGGAACTCGTTTGAGAGGTTGGATCACTCTTAAGAGTTTCATTTCGACAGATAAAGGGCTAGAATAGTTACCAAAGGTATCGCAATACTTCCGGTTTGAAGTTTCAACCATTATGGATTTGGTACTCCCTGATGATTTAGATTGTAATTCTGGGAAGCTATGCTTCCATCAACACGTTTGAGTAGTTGGGTTGTTATTAAGAGTGCATATTTGACTGATAAAAGACATTTCTACCAAATGACTCGCAATACTCCTTGTTTAAAGTTTAGACGTTTTGGATTTCGTACCATTCTTATAGTTTAGATTGAAATTCCGAGAATCTGTGTTACCGGCAACTCGTTTGAACAGTTGGATCGTTCTTAAGAGTTCATATTTGACCAACAAAAGATTTGCTTTGTTGCCAAATCTAACGCAATACTCCCTGTTTGATGGTTTGACTAATTCGTTTTCGAACCACTCTGAAGGTTTGGATATCAATTCCAGGAAGCTAAGCTACCGGCAACCCGTTGGAGTGGATTGATCATTCTCAAAAGTGCCTATTTGACTGACAATAGGCTAGCATAGTTGCCAAATGACTCGCAATTCACCCGGATTGATGTTTTGACGAATACGGATTTCCTACCTCTACGATGGTTTTGACAACAATTATGAGTAGATATGGAAATGTCAAATCGTTTGAGAGGTTGGATCGTTCTTAGTAGTTTCTTTTCGGCAGATAAAGGGCTAGCATAGTTACCAAAGGTATCGCAATACTCCCGGTTTGAAGTTTCAACCATTATAGATTTTGCACCTCTTTAATAATTTAGATTGTAATTCCGGGAAGCTATGCTACCATCAACTCGTTTTAGCAGTTAGATTGTTATTAAGAGTGCATATAAGACTTATAAAAGACATTGCTACCAAATAACTCGCAATACTCCCTGTTTGAAGTTTTGACCGTTATGGATTTCGTACCACTCTGATTGTTTAGATTGTAATTACGAGAATCTGCGTTACCGGCAACTCGTTTGAACAGTTGGATCGTTCTTAAGAGTTCATATTTAACAGACAAATGACTTGCATTGTTCCCAAATGTCTCGCGATACTCCCTGTTTGAATGTTTGACTGATTTGGATTTCGTACCTCTCTGATGGTGTGGATATACCTTCCCGGAAGCTATGCTACCGGCAACCCGTTGGAGTGGATGGATCATTCTCAAAAGTGCCTATTTGATTGACAAAAGGCTAGTATAGTTGCCAAATGACTCGCAATTATCCCAGATTGATGTTTTGGCGAATACGGATTTCGTACCTCTACGATGGTTTTGACCACAATTATGAGAAGCTATGCAACTGGCAAATCGCTTAAGAGGTTGGATCGGTCTTAAGAGTTTCTTTTCGACAGATAATGGACTACATAGTTAAAAAAGATTTCGCAATACTCCCGGTTTGATGTTTCAACCATTATGGATTTTGTACCTCTCTGGTGATTTAGATTGTATTTCTGAGAAGCTATGCTACCATCAACTCGTTTTTGTTGTTGGATTGCAATTAAGAGTGCATATTTGACTGATAAAAGACATTGCTACCATATAACTCGCAATACTCCCTGTTTGAAGTTTTGATCGTTATGGATTTCGTGCCACAATGATAGTTTAGATTGCAATTCCGAGAATCTGAGTTACCGGGAACACGTTTGAACAGTTGGATCGTTCTTAAGAGTTCATATTTGACCGACAAAAGACTTGCATTGTTGCCAAATGTCACGCAATACTCCCAGTTTGAAGGTTTGACAAATTCGGATATCGTACCTCTAAGATGGTTTAGATATCAATTACCAAATGCTATGCTGCCGGAAACTCACTGGAGTGGATGGATAATTCTCAAAAGTGCCTATTGGACTCACAAAAGGCTAGCATAGTTTCCAAATGACTCGCAATTCTCCCGGATTGATGTTTTGACGAATACGGATTTTGTACCTCTACGATTGTTTTGACCACAATTATGAGTAGATATGGAACTGGCAAATCGTTTGCGAGGTTGGATCGCTCTTAAGAGTTTATTTTCGACAGATAAAGGGCTAGCATAGTTACAAAAGGTATCGCAATACTCCCGGTTTGAAGTTTCAATCATTATAGATTTTGCACCTGTCTGATGATTTAGATTGTAATTCCGGGAAGCTATGCTACCATCAACTCGTTTGATTTGCTGGATTGTTATTAAGAGTGCATATTTGAATGATAAATGACATTGCTACCTAATGACTGGCAATACACCCTGTTTGAAGTTTTGACCGTTACGGATTTCGTAACACTCAGATAGTTTAGATTGCAATTCCGCGAATCTGTGTTACCGGCAACTCGTTTGAACAGTTGGATCGTTCTTAAGAGTTCATATTTCACCGACAAAAGACTTCCATTGTTGACAAATGTCACGCAATACTCCAGTTTGAAGGTTTGAATAATTCGGATTTTGTACCTCTCTGATGGATTAAATATTAATTCCCGGAAGCTATACAACCGAAAACCCGTTGGAGTGGATAGATAATTCTCAAAAGTGCCTATTGGACTGACAATAGGCTAGCATAGTTGCCAAATGACTCACAATTCTCCCGGACTGATGTTTTGACGAATACAGATTTCGTACCTCTACGATTGTTTTGACAATAATTATGAGAAGCTATGCAACTGGCAAATCGTTTGCGAGGTTGGATCGCTCTAAAGAGTTTCTTTTCGGCAGATAAAGGGCTATCATACTTACCAAAGGTATCGCAATACTCCCGGTTTGAAATTTAAACAATTTTAGATTTTGCACCTCTTTGATGATTTTGATGGTAATTCTGGGAAGCTATGCTGCCATCCACTCGATTGAGTAGTTGGATTGTTATTAAGAGATTGACTAATAAAAGACATTGCTATAAAATGACTCGCAATACTCCCTATTTGAGGTTTTGACCGTTATGGATTTCGTACCACTTTGATAGTTTAGTTTGTAATTCCGAGAATCTGTGTTACCGGCAACTCGTTTGAACAGTTGGATCGTTCATACGAGTTCATATTTGACAGACAAAAGACTTGCAATGTTGCCAAATTTCTCGCGATACTCCCAGTTTGAAGGTTTGACTTATTTAGATTTCGTACCTCTCAGATGGTTTGGATATCAAAACCAGGAAGCTATGCTACCGGCAACCCGTTGGAGTAGATGGATCATTCTCAAAAGTGCCTATTTGACTAAAAAAAGGCTAGCATTGTTACCAAATGACTCGCAATTTTCCCGGATTGATGTTTTGACGAATACAGATTTCGTACCTCTACGATGGTTTTGACCACAATTATGATAAGCTATGCAACTGGCAAATCGTTTCCGAGGTTGGATCGCTCTTTAGAGTTTCTTCTCGGCAGATAAAGGGCTAGCATACTTAACAAAGGTATCGCAGTACTCCCGGTCTGAAGTTTCAACCATTATGGATTTTGTACCTCTTTGATGATTTAGATTGTAATTCTGGGATGCTATGCTACCATCAACTCGTTTGAGTAGCTGGATTGTTATTAAAAGTACATATTTGACTGATAAAAGATATTGCTACCATATGACTCGTAATACTCCCTGTTTGAAGTTTTGAGCATTATGGATTTCGTAACACTCTGATGGTTTAGATTGTAATTCCAAGAATCTGTGTTACCGGCAACTTGTTTGAACAGTTGGATCGTTCTTAACAGTTCATATTTGACAGACAAAAGACTTGCAATGTTGCCAAATTTCTCGCGATACTCCCAGTTTGAAGGTTTGACTGATTTGGATTTTGTACCTATCTGATGGTTTGGATATCAATTCCAGGAAGCTATGCTGCCGGTAACCCGTTGGAGCTGATGGATCATTCACAAAAGTGCCTATTTGACAGACAAAAGGCTAGCATTGTTGCCAAATGACTCGCAATTCTCCCGGATTGATGTTTTGACGAATACGGAATTCGTACCTCTACGATGGTTTTGACAACAATTATGAGAAGCTATGCAACTGGCAAATCGTTTGCGAGGTTGGATCGCTCTTAAGGGTTTCTTTTCGATAGATAAAGGGCTTGCATAGTTACCAAAGGTTTTGCAATACTATCGGTTTGATGTTTCAACCATTATGGATTTTGCACCTCTCTGATGGTTTAGATTGTAATTACGGGAAGCTATGCTACCATCAACTCGTTTGAGTTGTAGGATTGTAATTAAGAGTGCATATTTAACTGATAAAAGACATTACTACCAAATGACTGGCAATCCTCCCTATTTTAAGTTTTGACCGTTATGGATTTCGTACCACAATGATAATTTAGATTGCAATTCCGAGAATCTGAGTTACCGACAACTCGTTTGAACAGTTGGATCGTTCTTAAGAGTTCATATTGGACAGACAAAAGACTTGCATTGTTGCCAAATGTCACGCAATACTCCCAGTTTGGAGGTTTGACAAATTCGGATTTCGTACCTCTCTGATAGTTTAGATATCGATTCCAGAAGGCTATGCAACCGGAAACCCATTGGAGTGGATGGATAATTCTTAAAAGTGCCTATTGGACTGACAAAAGGCTAGCATAGTTGCAAATGGCTCGCAATTCTCCCGGATAGTTGTTATGACGAATACGGATTTCGTACCTCTACGATGGTTTTGACCACAATTCTAAGAAGCAATGCAACTAGCAACTCGTTTTAGAGGTTGGATCGCTCTTAAGAGTTTCTTTTCGACAGATAAATGGCTAGCATACTTACCTAAGGTATCGCAATACTCCCAGTTTGAATTTCAACCATTATGGATTTTGCACCTCATTGATAATTTAGATTCTAATTCCGGGAAGCTATGCTACCATCAACTCATTTTAGTAGTTGGATTGTTATTTAGAGTGCATATAAGACTGATAAATGACATTGTTAACAAATGACTCGCAATTATCCCTGTTTGAAGTTTTGACCGTTGAGGATTTCGTACCACTCTGATGGTTTAGATTGAAATTCCGAGAATCTGTGTCACCGGCAACTCGTTTGAATAGTTAGATCGCTCTTAAGAGTTCATATTTGACAGACAAAGGACTTGCATTTTAGCCAAATGTCTCGCGATACTCCATGTTTGAAGGTTTCACAGATTTGGATTTCGTACCTCCCTGTTTTTTTGGATATCAATTCCAGGAAGCTATGCTACCGGCAACCCGTTGGAGTGGATGGATCATTCGCAAAAGTGCTTATTTGACTGACAAAAGGCTACCATAGTTGCCAAATGACTCGCAATTCTCCCGGATTGATGTTTTGACGAATACGGATTTCATACCTCTACGATGGTTTTGACCACAATTATTAGAAGGTATGCAACTAGCAAATCGTTTGCGAGGTTGGATCGCTCTTAGGAGTTTCATTTCGGCAGATAAAGGGCTATCATACTTACCAAAGGTATCGCAAAACTCCCGGATTGAAGTTTCAACCATATTTGATTTTGCACCTCTCTGATGATTTAGATTGTCATTCCGGGAAGCTATGCTACCATCAACTCGTTTGAGTAGTTGGATTGTTATTAAGAGTACAAATTTGACTGATAAAAGATATTGCTTCCAAATGACTCGCAATACTCCGTGTTTGAAGTTTTGACCGTTATAGATTTTGTACCACTCTGATGGTTTTGATTGGAATTCCGAGAATCTGTGTTACCGGCAACACGTTTGAACAGTTGGATCGCTCTTAAGAGTTCATATTTGAAGGACAAAAGACTTGCATTGTTTCCAAATGTCTCGCGATACTTCGAGTTTGAAGGTTTGACTGAATTGGATTTCGTACCTCTCTAATGGTTTCGATATGAATTCCAGAAAGCTATTCTACCGGCAACCCGTTGGATTGGATGGATCATTCTCAAAAGTGCTTATTTGACTGACAAAAGGCATGCTGAGTTGCCAAATGACTCGCAATTGTCCCGGATTGATGTTTTGACGAATACGGATTTCGTACCTCTACGATGGTTTTGACCACAATTATGAGTAGATATGGAACTGGCAAATCGTTTGCGAGGTTGGATCGCTCTTAAAAGTTTCTTTTCGGCTGATAAGGGGCTATCATACTTACCAAAGTTATCGCAATACTCCCGGTTTAAAGTTTCAACCATTTTAAATTTTGCACCTCTCTGATGATTTAGATTGTAATTCTGGGATGCTATGCTACCATTAACTCGTTTGATGAGTAGTTGGATTGTTATTAAGAGTGCATATTTGGCCGATAAAAGACATTGCTACAAAATGACTCGAAATACTCTCTGTTTGAAGTTTTGACCGTTATGGATTTCGTACCACTCTGATGGTTTAGATTGTAATTTCGAGAATCTGTGTTACCGGCAACTCCTTTTAACAGTTGGATCGTTCTTAAAAGTTCATATTTGACAGGCAAATGATTTGCAATGTTGCCAAATTTCTCGCGATACTCCCAGTTCGAAGGTTTGACATATTTGGATTTCATACCTCTCTGATGGTTTGGATATCAATTCCAGGAAGCTATGCTACCGGCAACCCGCTGGAGTGGATGGATCATTCTCAAAAGTGCTTATTTGATGAAAAAAAGCTAGTATAGTTGCCAAATGACTCGCAATTCTCCTGGATAGATGTTTTGGCGAATACGGATTTGTACCTCTACGATGGTTTTGACCACAATTATGATAAGCTATGCAACTGGCAAATCGTTTACGAGGTTGGATCGCTCTTAAAAGTTTCTTTTTGACAGATAAAGTGCTAGCATAGTTACCAAAGGTTTCGCAATACTCTCGGTTTGATGTTTCAACCATTATGGATTTTGCACCTCTCTGATGGTTTAGATTGTAATTCCGGGAAGCTATGCTACCATCAACTCGTTTGAGTTGTTGGATTCTAATTAAGAGTGCAAATTTGACTGATAAAAGACATTGCTACCAAATGACTCACAATACTCCTTGTTTGAAGTTTTGACCGTTATGGATTACGTACCACTCTGATGGTTTAGATTGTAATTTCGAGATTCTGTGTTACCGGCAACACGTTTGAACAGTTGGATCGATCTTAAGAGTTCATATTTGACAGACAAAAGGCTTATAATGTTGCTAAATTTCTCGCGATACTCCCAGTTTGAAGGTTTGACTTATTTTGATTTCGTACCTCTCTGATGGTTTTGATATCAATTCCAGGAAGCTATGCTACCGGCAACCCGCTGGGCTGGATGGATCTTTCTCTAAATTGCCTATTTGACTAAAAAAGGGCTAGCATAGTTGCCAAATGACTCGCAATTATCCCGTATTGATGTTTTGACGAATATGGATTTCGTACCTCTACGATGGTTTTGACCACAATTATGATAAGCTATGCAACTGGAAAATCGTTTGCGAGGTTGGATCGCTCTTAAGAGTTTCTTTTCGACAGATAAAGGGCTAGCATAGTTGCCAAAGGTTTCGCAATACTATCGGTTTGATGTTTCAACCATTATGGATTTTGCACCTCTCTGATGGTTTAGATTGTAATTCCGGGAAGCTATGCTACCTTCAACTCGTTTGAGTTGTTGGATTGTAATTAAGAGTGCATATTTGACTGATAAAAGACATTGCTGCCAAATGACTTTCAATAGACCTAGTTTGAAGTTTTGACCGTTATGGATTTCGTACCACAATGATAGTTTAGATTGCAATTCCGAGAATCTGAGTTACTGAGAACTCGTTTGAACAGTTGGATCGTTCTTAGGAGTTCATATTAGACCGACAAAATACTTGCATTGTTGCCAAATGTCACGCAATACTCCCAGTTTGAAGGTTTGACAAATTTGGATTTCGTACCTCTCTGATGGATTAGATATCAATTACAGAAGGCTATGCTACCGGAAACCCATTGGAGTGGATGGATAATTCTCAAAAGTGCCTATTGGACTGACAAAAGGCTAGCATAGTTGCCAAATGACTCACAATTCTCCCGGATTGATCTTTTGAAGAATACGGATTTCGTACCTCTACGATGGTTTTGACCACAATTATGATAAGATATGCAACTGGCAAATCGTTTCCGAGGTTGGATCGCTCTTTAGAGTTTCTTCTCGACAGATAAAGGGCTAGCATACTTACCAAAGTTATCGCAGTACTCCCTGTTTGAATTTCAACCATTATGGATTTTGTACCTCTTTGATGATTTAGATTATAATTCCTGGAAGCTATGCTACCATCAACTCGTTTGAGTAGTTGGATTGTTATTAAAAGTCCATATTTGACTGATAAAAGACATTGCTACCATATGGCTCGCAATACTCCCTGTTTGAAGTTTTGAACGTTATGGATTTCGTAACACTCTGATGGTTTAGAATGTAATTCCGAGAATCTGTTTTACCGGCAACTCGTTTAAACAGTTGGATCGTTCTTAACAGTTTATATTTGACAGACTAAAGACTTGCATTGTTGCTATATGTTTCGCGATACTCCCAGTTTGAGGGTTTAACTGATTTGGATTTTGTACCTATCTGATGGTTTGGATATCAATTCAAGCAAGCTATGCTACCGGCAACCCGTTGGAGTGGATGGATCATTCACAAAAGTGCCTATTTGACTGACAAAAGGCTAGCATAGTTGCCAAATGACTCACAATTCTCCCGGATTGATATTTTGACGAATATGGACTTCGTATTTCTACGATGGTTTTGACCACAATTATGATAAGCTATGCAACTGGCAAATCGTTTACGAGGCTGGATCATTCTTAAGAGTTCATATTTGACAGACAAAAGACTTGCAATGTTGCCAAATGTCACGCAATACTCCCAGTTTGAAGGTTTGACAAATTCGGATTTCGTACCTCTCTGATGGTTTAGAAGTCAATTACAGAAGGCAATGCTACCGAAAACCCATTGGAGTGGATGGATAATTCCCAAAAGTGCCAATTAGATTGACAAAAGGGTAGCATAATTGCCAAATGACTCGCAATTCTTCCGGATTGATATTTTGACGAATACGGATTTCGTACCTCTACGATGGTTTTGACCTCAATTTTGGGAAGCAATGCAACTGGCAACTCGTTTTAGAGGATGGATCGCTCTTAAGAGTTTCATTTCGACAGATAAATGGCCAGCATACTTACCTAAGGTATCGTAATACTCCCGGTTTGAAGTTTCAACCATTATGGATTTTGCACCTCTTTGATAATTTAGATTCAAATTCCGGGAAGCTATGCTACCATCAACTCGTTTTAGTAGTTGGATTATTATTAAGAGTGCATATAAGACTGATAAAAGACATTGCTAAAAAATGACTCGCAATTCTCACTGTTTGAAGCTTTGACCGTTAAGGATTTCGTACCACTTTGATGGTTTAGATTGTAATTCCGAGAATCTGTATTACCGGTAACTCGTATGAACAGTTGGATCGTTCTTAAGAGTTCATATTTGACCGACAAAAGTCTTGCATTCTTGCCAAATGTCTCGCGATACTCCCAGTTTGAAAGATTGATTGATGTTGATTTCGAACCTCTCTGATTGTTTGGATATCAATTCCCAGAAGCTATGCTACCGGCAACCCGTTGGAGTGGATGGATCATTCTCAAAAGTGCCTATTTGATTGAAAAAAGGCTATCATAGTTGCCAAATGACTCGCAATTCTCCCGGATTGATGTTTTGACGAATACGGATTTCGTACCTCTGCGATTGTTTTGACCACAATTATAATAAGCTATGCATCTGGCAAATCGTATCCGAGGTTGGATCGCTCATTAGAGTTTCTTCTCGACAGATAATGGACTTGCATACTTAGCTAAGGTATCGCAATACTCCCGATTTGAAGTTTCAACCATTATGGATTTTGCACATCTTTGATAATTGTGATTGTAATTCCGGGAAGCTATGCTACCATCAACTCGTTTTAGTAGTTGGATTGTTATTAAGAGTGCATATAAGACTGAAAAAAAACATTGCTAACAAATGACTCGCAAAACTCCCTATTTGAAGCTTTGACTGTTAAGGATTTCGTACCACTCTGATGGTTTAGATTGTAATTCCGAGAATCTGTGTTACCGGTAACTCGCTTGAACAGTTGGATCGCTCTTAAGAGTTCATATTTGACAGACAAAAGACCTGCATTCTTGCCAAATGTCTCGCGATACTCCCAGTTTGAAGGTTTGACTGATTTTGATTTCGTACCTCTCTGATTGTTTGGATATTAATTCCATGAAGCTATGCTACCGGCAACCCGTTGGAGTGGGTGGATCATTCTCAAAAGTGCTTATTTGCCTCACAAAAGGCTAGCATAATTGCCAAATGACTCGCAATTCTCCCGGATTGACGTTTTGACGAATACGGATTTCATACCTCTACGATGGTTTTTACCACAATTATGAGAAGCTATGCAACTAGCAAATCGTTTTCGATGTTGGATCGCTCTTATGAGTTTCATTTCGGCAGATAATGGGCTATCATACTTACCAAAGGTATCGCAATACTCCCGGTTTTGAGGTTTCAACCATTTATTATTTTGCACCTCTCTAATGTTTAGATTGCAATTCTGGGAAGCTATGCTACCATCAACTCGTTTGATGAGTAGTTGGATTGCTATTAAGAGTGCAATTTGACTGATAAAAGACATTGCTACCAATGACTCGCAAAACTCCCTATTTGAAGTTTTGACTGTTAAGGATTTCGTACCACTTTGATAGTTTAGATTACAATTCCGAGAATCGTATTACCGGCAACTCGTTTGAACAGTTGGATCATTCTTAAGAGTTCATACTTCACCGGCAAAAGACTTGCATTGTTGCCAATGTCACGCAATACTCCAGCTTGAAGGTTTGACTAATTCGGATTTCGTACTTCTCTGATGGTTTAGATATCAATTCCCGGAAGCTATGCTACCGGAACCCGTTGGAGTGGATGGATAATTCACAAAAGCTTCTATTGGACTAATAGAAGGCTATCATAGTTGCAAATGACTCGCAATACTCCCGATTGATGTTTTGACGAATACGGAATTCGTACCTCTGCGATGGTTTTGGCCACAATTATGAGAAGCTATGCAACTGGCAAATCGTTTGCGAGGTAGGATCGCTCTTAAGAGTTTCTTTTCGACAGATAAAGGGCTATCATACTTACCAATGGTACCGCAATACTCCCGGTTTAAAATTTCAACCATTTTTCATTTTGCATCTCTCTTATGATTTAGATTGTAATTCTGGGAAGCTTTGCTACCATCAACTCGTCTGATGAGTAGTTGGATTGTTATTAAGAGTGCATATTTGACTGATAAAAGACATTTCGAACAAATGACTCGCAATACTTTCTGTTTGAAGTTTTGACCGTTATGGATTTCGTACCACTCTGATGGTTTAGATTGTAATTTCGAAAATCTGTGTTACCGGCAACTCGTTTGAACAGTTAGATCGTTCTTAAAAGTTCATATTTGACAGACAAAAGATTTGCAATGTTGCCAATTTTTTTGCGATTCTCCCAGATTGAAGGTTTGACTTTTTTGGATATCCATTCCAGGAAGCTATGCTACCGGCAACCGTTGGAGTGGAATGATCATTCCCAAAAGTGCCTATTTGAATGACAAAAGGCTTGCTTAGTTGCCAAATGACTCGTAATCACCCGGATTGATGTTTTGACGAATACGGATTTCGTACATCTACGATGGTTTTGACCACAATTATGAGTAGATATGGAACTGGCAAATCGTTTGCGAGGTTGGATCGCTCTTTAGAGTTTCTTCTTGACAGATAAAGGGCTAGCATACTTACAAAAGGTATCGCAGTACTCCCGGTTTGAAGTTTCAACCATTATGGATTTTGTACCTCTGTGATTATTTAGATTATAATTTCGGGAAGCTATGCTACCATCAACTCGTTTGAGTAGTTGGATAGTTATTAAAAGTGCATATTTGACTGATAAAAGACATTGCTACCAAATGACTCGCAATACTCCCTTTTGAAAATTTTGATTGTTATGGATTTCGTAACACTCTGATGGTTTAGATTGTAATTTCGGGAATCTGTGTTATCGGCAACTCGTTGGAACAGTTGGATCGTTCTTAAGAGTTCATATTTGGCAGACAAAAGACTTGAATGGTTGCCATATGTCTCGCGATACTCCCAGTTTGAAGGTTTGACTGATTTGGATTTCGAACCTCTCTGATTGTTTGGATATTAATTCCAGAAGCTATGTTACCGGCAACCCGTTGAGTGGGTGGATCATTCTCAAAAGTCCTATTTGACTGACAAAAGGCTAGCATAGTTGCCAAATGACTCGCAATTCTCCCGGATTGATGTTTTGACGAATACGGATTTCGTACCTCTACGATGGTTTTGACCACAATTATGATAAGCTATGCATCTGGCAAATCGTTTGCGAGGTTGGATCACTCTTTAGAGTTTCTTCTCGACAGATAAAGGGATAGCATACTTACCAAAGGTATCGCAGTACTCCCGGTTTGAAGTTTCAACCATTATGGATTTTGTACTTCTTTGATGATTTAGATTGTAATTCCGGGAAGCTATGCTACCATCAACTCGTTTGATTAGTTGGATTGTTAATAAAGTGCATATTTGACTGAAAATGACATTGCTACCATATGACACGTAATCTCACTGTTTGAAGTTTTGAACGTTTTGGATTTCGTAACACTCTGATGGTTATATTGTAATTCAGAGAATCTGTGTTACCGGCAACTCGTTTGAACAGTTGATCATTCTTAACAGTTCATATTTTACAGACAAAAGACTTGCATTGTTGCCATATGTTTCGCGATACTCCCAGTTTTAAGGTTTGACTGAATTGGATTTCGTACCTCCCTGATGGTTTGGATATCAATTCTAGAAAGCTATGCTACCCGGCAACCCTCTGGAGTTGATGGTCTTCTCAAAAGTGCCTATTTGACTGACAAAAGGCTAGCATAGTGCCAAATGACTAGCAATTCTCCCGGATTGATGTTTTGACGAATACGGATTTCGTACCTCTACGATGGTTTAGACCACAATTATGAGTAGATATGGAACTGGCAAATCGTTTGTGGGTCGGTCGGATCTTAAGAGTTTATTTTCGACAGATAAAGAGCGAGCATAGTTCAAAGGTAACGCAATAATCCGGTTGAATTACAATTCCGAGAATCTGTGTTACCGGCAACTCGTATGTACAGTTGGATCGTTCTTAAGAGTTCATATTTCACCGAAAAAAGACTTCCATTGTTGCCAAATGTCAGCAATACTCCCAGTTTGAAGTTTGACTAATTTGGATTTCGTACCTCTTTTATGGTTTAGATATCAATTCCCGGAAGCTATGCTATCGAAAACCCGTTGGAGTGGATGGATAATTCACAAAGTGCCTATTAGACTGACAAAGGCTAGCATAGTTGCCAAATGACTCGCAATTCTCCCGGATTGATGTTTTGACGAATACGGATTTCGAACCTCTACGATGGTTTTGACAACAATTAAGAGAAGCTATGCACCTGGAAAATCGTTTGCGAGGTTGGAACGCTCTTAAGAGTTTCTTTTCGGCAGATAAGGGGCTATCATACTTACCAAAGGTATCGCAATACTCCCGGTTTGAAGTTTCAACCATTTTTGATTTTGCACCTCTCTGATGATTTAGATTGTAATTCTGGGAAGCTATGCTACAATCATCTCGTTTGAGTAGTTGGATTGTTATTAAGAGTGCATATTTGACTGTTAAAAGACATTGCTACCAAATTACTCGCAATACTCCCTGTTTGAAGTTTTGACCGTTATGGATTTCGTACCACTCTAATGGTTTAGATGGTAATTCTGAGAATCTGTGTTACCGGCTACTCGTTTGAACAGTTGGATCGCTCTTAAGAGTTCATATTTGACAGACAAAAGACTTGTAATGTTGCCAGATTTCTCGCGATACTCCCAGTTTGAAGGTTTGACTTATTTGGATTTCGTACCTCTCTAATGGTTTGGATATCAATTCTAGGAAGCTATGCTGCCGCCAACCCGCTGGAGTGGATGGATAATTCTCAAAAGTGCCTATTTGACTGAAAAAAGGCTAGCATAGTTGCCAAATGACTCGCAATTCACCCCGATTGATGTTTTGACGAATACGTATTTCGTACCTCTACGAGGGTTTTGACCACAATTATGATAAGCTATGCAGCTGGCAAATCGTTTGCGAGGTTGGATCGCTATTAAGAGTTTCTTTTTGACAGATATAGGCTAGCATAGTTACCAAATGTTTCGCAATACTCTTGGTTTGATGTTTCAACCATTATGGATTTTGTACCTCTCTGATGGTTTAGATTGAAATTCCGGGAAGCTATGCTACCATCAACTCGTTTGAGTTGTAGGATTGTAATTAAGAGTGCATATTTGACTGATAAAAGACATTGCTGCCAAATGACTTTCAATACACCTAGTTTGAAGTTTTGACCGTTATGGATTTCGTACCACAATGATAGTTTAGATTGCAATTCCGAGAATCTGAGATACCGAGAACTCGTTTGAACAGTTGGATCGTTCTTAGGAGTTCATATTTGACCGACAAAAGACTTGCATTGTTGCCAAATGTCACGCAATACTCCCAGTTTGAAAGTTTGACAAATTTGGATTTCGTACCTCTCTGATGGATTAGATATCAATTACAGAAGGCTATGCTACCGGAAACCCATTGGAGTGGATGGATAATTCTCAAAAGTGCCTATTGGACTGACAAAAGGCTAGCATAGTTGCCAAATTACTCGCAATTCTCCCGGATTGATGTTTTGAAGAATGCGGATTTCGTACCTCTACGATGGTTTTGACCACAATTATGATAAGATATGCAACTGGCAAATCGTTTCTGAGGTTGGATCGCTCTTTAGAGTTTCTTCTCGACAGATAAAGGGCTAGCATACTTACCAAAGTTATCGCAGTACTCCCAGTTTGAAGTTTCAACCATTTTTGATTTTGCACCTCTCTGATGATTTAGATTATAATTCCCTGATTTAGATTGTAACAAATGACTCGCAATACTCCCTGTTTGAAGTTTTGACAATAAGGATTTCGTACCACTCTGATGGTTAGATTGTAATTCGAGAATCTGTGTTACGACAACTCGTTTGAAACGTTGGATCGCACATAAGAGTTCATATTGGACAGATAAATGACTGCATTAATGCCAAATGTCTCGCGATACTCCCAGTTTGAAGGTTTTATTGATTTTGATTTCGTACCACTCTGATTGTTTCGATATCAATTTCGGGAAGCTATGCTACCGGCAACCCGTTGGAGTGGATGGATCATTCTCAAAAGTGTCTATTAGACTGACAAAAGGCTAGCATAGTTGCCAAATGACTCGCAATTCTCCCGGATTGACGTTTTGACGAATACGGATTTCATACCTCTACGATGGTTTTGACCACAATTATTAGAAGCCATGCAACTAGCAAATCGTTTGCGAGGTTGGATCGCTCTTAAGAGCTTCATTTCGCCAGAAAAAGGGCTATCATACTTACCAAAGGTATCGCAATACTCCCAGTTTGATGTTTAAACCATTTTATATTTTGCACCTCTCTGATGATTTAGATTGTAATTCTGGGAAGCTATGCTGCCATCAACTTGCTTGATGAGTTGTTGGATTATTATTAAGAGTGCATATTTGACTTATAAATGACATTGCTACCAAATGACTCGCAAAACTCTCTGTTTGAAGTTCTGACCGTTAAGGATTTCGTACCACTCTGATGGTTTAGATTGTAATTTCGAGAATCTGTGTTACCGGCTACTCGTTTGAACAGTTGGATCGCTCTTAAGAGTTCATATTTGATAGACAAAAGACTTGCATTCTTGCAAAATGTCTCGCGATACTCCCAGTTTGAAAGTTTGACTGATTTTGATTTCGTACCTCTCTGATTGTTTGGATATCAATTCAAGGAAGCTATGCTACCTGCAACCCGTTGGAGTGGATGGATCATTCTCAAAAGTGCCTATTTGACTGATAAAAGGCGAGCATAGTTGCCAAATGACTCGCAATTCACCCAGATTGGCGTTTTGACGAATACGGATTTCACACCTCTACGATGGTTTTGACCACAATTATGAGAAGTTATGCAACTAGCAAATCGTTTGCGAGGTTGGATCGCTCTTAACTGCTTCATTTCGGCAGATAAAGGGCTATCATTCTACCAAAAGTACCGCAATTCTCCGGTTTGAAGTTTCAGCCAGTTTTGATTTTGCACCTCTCTGATGATTTAGATTGTAATTCTGGAAAGCTATGCTACCATCAACTCGTTTGATGAGTAGTTGGATGTTATTAAGAGTGCATATTTGACTGATAAAAGACATTGCTACCAAAGACACGCAATACTCCCTGTTTGAAGTTCTGACGTTTAGGATTTCGTACCACTCTGATGGTTTAGATTGTAATTTCGAAATCTGTGTTATCGGCAACTCGTTTGAACAGTTGGATCTTTCTTAAGAGTTCATATTGACAGACAAAAGACTTGCATTGTTGCCAAATGTCACGCAATACTCCCAATTGAAGGTTTGACAAATTCGAATTTTGTACTCTCTGATGGTTTAGATATCAATTACAGAAGGCTATGCTACCGGAAACCCATTGGAGTGGATGGATAATTCAAAAGTGCCTATTGGACTGACAAAGGCTAGCATAGTTGCCAAATGACTCGCAATTTTCCCGGATTGATGTTTTGTCGAATACGGATTTCGTACCTCTACGATGGTTTTGACAACAATTCTTAGAAGCTATGCAACTGGCAACTCGTTTTAGAGGTTGGATCGCTCTTAAGTGTTTCATTTTGACAGATAAATGGCCAGCATACTTACCTAAGGTATCGTAATACACCCGGTTTGAAGTTTCAACCATTATGGATTTTGCACCTCTTTGATAATTTAGATTCTAATTCCGGGAAGCTATGCTACCATCAACTCGCTTTAGTAGTTGGATTATTATTAAGAGTGCATATAAGACTGATAAAAGACATTGCTAAAAAATGACTCGCAATTCTCACTGTTTGAAGCTTTGACCGTTAAGGATTTCGTACCACTCTGATGGTTTAGATTGTAATTCCGAGAATTTGTATTACCGGGAACTCGTTTGAACAGTTGGATCGTTCTTAAGAGTTCATATTTGACAGACAAAGGACTTGCATTCTTGCCAAATGTCTCGCGATACTCCCTGTTTGGGGGATTGATTGATTTGGATTTCGTACCTCTTTGATTGTTTGGATATCAATTCCCAGAAGCTAAGCTACCGGCAACCCGTTGGAGTGGATGGATCATTCTCAAAAGTGCCTATTTGAGTGACAAAAGGCTAGCATAGTTGCCAAATGACTCGCAATTCTCCCAGATTGATGTTTTGACGAATACGGATTTCATACCTCTACGATGGTTTTGACCACAATTATGAGAATCTATGCAACTAGCATATCGTTTGCGAGGTTGGACCGCTCTTATGAGTTTTATTTCGGCAGAGAAATGGCAATCATACTTACCAATGGAATCGCAATACTCGCGGTTTGAAGTTTCGGCCATTTTTGATTTTGCTCCTCTCTGATGATTTAGATTGTAATTCCAGGAAGCTATGCCACCATCAACTCGTTTGAGTAGTTGGATTATTATTTTGAGTGCAAATTTGACTCGTAAAAGATATTGCTACCAAATGACTCGCAATACTCCCTATTTGAAGTTTTGACCGCTATGGATTTTGAACCACTCTGATGGTTTAGTTTGAAATTCTGAGAAACTTTGTTACCGGCAACACGTTTGAACAGTTTGATCGCTCTTAAGAGTTCATATTTTACTGACAAAAGACTTATATTGTTGCCAAATGTCTCGCGATACTTCCAGTTTGATGGTTAGACTGAATTAGATTTCGTACCTCTCTGATGGTTTGGATAGCAATTCCAGAAAGCTATGCATCCGACAACTCGTTGGAGGGGATAGATCATTCTCAAAAGTGCCAATTTGACTGACAAAAGGTTTGCATAGTTGCCATATGACTCGCAATTCTCCCGGATTGATGTTTTGACGAATACGGATTTCGTACCTCTGTGATGGTTTTGACCACAATTATGATAAGCTATGCAACTGGCAAGTCGTTTACGAGGTTGGATCGCTCTAAAAGTTTCTTTTTTATAGATAAAGTGCTAGCATAGTTACCAAAGGTTTCGCAATACTCTCGGTTTGATGTTTCATCCATTATGGATTTTGCACCTCTCTGATGGTTTAGATTGTAATTCCGGGAAGCTATGCTACCATCAACTCGTTTGAGTTGTTGGATTCAAATTAAGAGTGCAAATTTGACAGATAAAAGACATTGCTACCAAATGACTCGCAATACTCCTTGTTTGAAGTTTTGACCGTTATGGATTACGTACCACTCTGATGATTTAGATTGTAATTTCGAGATTCTGTGTTACCGGCAACACGTTTGAACAGTTGGATCGTTCTTAAGAGTTCATATTTGACAGACAAAAGGCTTGCAATGTTGCTAAATTTCTCGCGATACTCCCAGTTTGAAGGTTTGACTTATTTTGATTTCGTACCTCTCTGATGGTTTTGATATCAATTCCTGGAAGCTATGCTACCGGCAACCCGCTGGGGTGGATGGATCATTCTCTAAAGTGCCTATTTGACTAAAAAAAGGCTAGCATAGTTGCCAAATGACTCGCAATTATCCCGGTTTGATGTTTTGACGAATACGGATTTTGTACCTCTACGATGGTTTTGACCACAATTATGATAAGCTATGCAACTGGAAAATCGTTTGCGAGGTTGGATCGCTCTTAAGAGTTTCTTTTTGACAGATAATGGGCTAGCATAGTAACCAAAGGTTTCGCAATACTATCGGTTTGATGTTTCAACCATTATGGATTTTGCACCTCTCTGATGGTTTAGATTGTAATTCCGGGAAGCTATGCTACCTTAAACTCGTTTGAGTTGTTGGATTGTAATTAAGAGTACATATTTGACTGATAAAAGACATTGCTGCCAATGACTTTCAATACACCTTGTTTGAAGTTTTGACCGTTATGGATTTCGTACCACAATGATAGTTTAGATTGCAATTCCGTGAATCTGAGTTACCGAGAACTCGTTTGAACAGTTGGATCGTTCTTAGGAGTTCATATTTGACCGACAAAAGACTTGCATTGTTGCCAAATGTCACGCAATACTCCCAGTTTGAAGGTTTGACAAATTTGGATTTCGTACCTCTCTGATGGATTAGATATCAATTACAGAAGGCTATGCTACCGGAAACCCATTGGAGTGGATGGATAATTCTCAAAAGTGCCTATTGGACTGACGAAAGGCTAGTATAGTTGCCAAATGACTCGCAATTCTCCCGGATTGATATTTTGAAGAATACGGATTTCGTACCTCTACGATGGTTTTGACCACAATTATGATAAGATATGCAACTGGCAAATCGTTTCCGAGGTTGGATCGCTCCTTAGAGTTTCTTCTCGACAGATAAAGGGCTAGCATACTTACCAAAGTTATCGCAGTACTCCCTGTTTGAATTTCAACCATTATGGATTTTGTACCTCTTTGATGATTTAGATTATAATTCCTGGAAGCTATGCTACCATCAACTCGTTTGAGTAGTTGGATTGTTATTAAAAGTCCATATTTGACTGATAAAAGACATTGCTACCATATGGCTCGCAATACTCCCTGTTTGAAGTTTTGAACGTTATGGATTTCGTAACACTCTGATGGTTTAGATTGTAATTCCGAGAATCCGTTTTACCGGCAACTCGTTTGAACAGTTGGATCGTTCTTAACAGTTCATATTTGATAGACTAAAGACTTGCATTGTTGCTATATGTTTTGCGATATTCCCAGTTTGATGGTTTAACTGATTTGGATTTTGTACCTATCTGATGGTTTGGATATCAATTCAAGCAAGCTATGCTACCGGCAACCCGTTGGAGTGGATGGATCATTCGCAAAAGTGCCTATTTGACTGACAAAAGGCTAGCATAGTTTCCAAATGACTCACTATTCTCCCGGATTGATGTTTTGACGAATACGGATTTCGTACCTCTGCGATTGTTTTGACCACAATTATAATAAGCTATGCATCTGGCAAATCGTATCCGAGGTTGGATCGCTCATTAGAGTTTCTTCCCGACAGATAAAGGGCTAGCATTCTTAGCTAAGGTATCGCAATACTCCCGGTTTGAAGTTTCAACCATTATGGATTTTGCACATCTTTGATAATTGTGATTGTAATTCTGGGAAGCTATGCTACCGTCAACTCGTTTTAGTAGTTGGATTGTTATTAAGAGTGCATATAAGACTGAAAAAAAACATTGCTAACAAATGACTCGCAAAACTCCCTATTTGAAGTTTTGACTGTTAAGGATTTCGTACCACTCTGATGGTTTAGATTGTAATTCCGAGAATCTGTGTTACCGGTAACTCGTTTGAACATTTGGATCACTCTTAGGAGTTCATATTTGACAGACAAAAGACCTGCATTCTTGCCAAATGTCTCGCGATACTCCCAGTTTGAAGGTTTGACTGATTTTGATTTCGTACCTCTCTGATTGTTTGGATATTAATTCCAGGAAGCTATGCTACCGGCATCCCGTTGGAGTGGGTGGATCATTCTCAAAAGTGCTTATTTGACTCACAAAAGGCTAGCATAATTGCCAAATGACTCGCAATTCTCCCGGATTGACGTTTTGACGAATACGGATTTCATACCTCTACGATGGTTTTTACCACAATTATGAGAAGCTATGCAACGAGCAAATCGTTTTCGATGTTGGATTGCTCTTATGAGTTTCATTTCGGCAGATAATGGGCTATCATACTTACCAAAGGTATCGCAATACTCCCGGTTTTGAGGTTTCATCCATTTATTATTTTGCACCTCTCTGATGTTTAGATTGCAATTCTGGGAAGCTATGCTAGCATCAACTCGTTTGATGAGTAGTTGGATTGTTATTAAGAGTGCATATTTGACTGATAAAAGACATTGCTACCAAATGACTCGCAAAACTCCCTATTTGAAGTTTTGACTGTTAAGGATTTCGTACCACTCTGATAGTTTAGATTACAATTCCGAGAATCTGTATTACCGGCAACTCGTTTGAACAGTTGGATCGTTCTTTAGAGTTCATATTTCACCGGCAAAAGACTTGCATTGTTGCCAAATGTCACGCAATACTCCCAGCTTGAAGGTTTGACTAATTCGGATTTCGTACTTCTCTGATGGTTTAGATATCAATTCCTGGAAGCTATGCTACCGGAAACCCATTGGAGTGGATGGATAATTCTCAAAAGTTTCTATTGGACTGATAAATGGCTATCATAGTTGCAAAATGACTCGCAATTCTCCCGGATTGATGTTTTGACGAATACAGAATTCGTACCTCTGCGATGGTTTTGGCCACAATTATGAGAAGCTATGCAACTGGCAAATCGTTTGCGAGGTAGGATCGCTCTTAAGAGTTTCTTTTCGACAGATAAAGGGCTATCATACTTACCAATGGTACCGCAATTCTCCCGGTTTAAAATTTCAACCATTTTTCATTTTGCATCTCACTTATGATTTAGATTGTAATTCTGGGAAGCTTTGCTACCATCAACTCGTCTGATGAGTAGTTGGATTGTCATTAAGAGTGCCTATTTGACTGATAAAAGACATTTCGAACAAATGACACGCAATACTCCCTGTTTGAAGTTTTGACCGTTATGGATTTCGTACCACTCTGATGGTTTAGATTGTAATTTCGTGAATCTGTGTTACCGGCAACTCGTTTGAACAGTTGGATCGTTATTAAAAGTTCTTATTTGACAGACAAAAGATTTGCAATGTTGCCAAATTTTTTGCGATTCTCGCTGATTGAAGGTTTGACTTATTTGGATTTCGTAACTCTTTGATGGTTTGGATATCCATTCCAGGAAGCTATGCTACCGGCAACCGTTGGAGTGGAATGATCATTCCCAAAAGTGCCTATTTGAATGACAAAAGGCTTGCTTAGTTGCCAAATGACTCGTAATTCACCCGGATTGATGTTTTGACGAATACGGATTTCGTACATCTACGATGGTTTTGACCACAATTATGAGTAGATATGGAACTGGCAAATCGTTTGCGAGGTTGGATCGCTCTTTAGAGTTTCTTCTTGACAGATAAAGGGCTAGCATACTTACCAAAGGTATCGCAGTACTCCCGGTTTGAAGTTTCAACCATTATGGATTTTGTACCTCTGTGATTATTTAGATTGTAATTTCGGGAAGCTATGCTACCATCAACTCGTTTGAGTAGTTGGATAGTTATTAAAAGTGCATATTTGACTTATAAAAGACATTGCTACCAAATGACTCGCAATACTCCCTTTTGAAAATTTTGATTGTTATGGATTTCGTAACACTCTAATGGTTTAGATTGTAATTTCGGGAATCTGTGTTACCGGCAACTCGTTGGAACAGTTGGATCGTTCTTAAGAGTTCATATTTGGCAGACAAATGACTTGAATTGTTGCCATATGTCTCGCGATACTCCCAGTTTGAAGGTTTGACTGATTTGGATTTCGAACCTCTCTGATTGTTTGGATATTAATTCCAGGAAGCTATGTTACCGGCAACCCGTTGGAGTGGGTGGATCATTCTCAAAAGTGCCTATTTGACTGACAAAAGGCTAGCATAGTTGCCAAATGACTCGCAATTCACCCGGATTGATGTTTTGACGAATACGGATTTCGTACCTCTACGATGGTTTTGACCACAATTTTGATAATCTATGCATCTGGCAAATCGTTTGCGAGGTTGGATCACTCTTTAGAGTTTCTTCTCGACAGATAAAGGGATAGCATACTTACCAAAGGTATCGCAGTACTCCCGGTTTGAAGTTTCAACCATTATGGATTTTGTACTTCTTTGATAATTTAGATTGTAATTCCGGGAAGCTATGCTACCATCAACTCGTTTGATTAGTTGGATTGTTAATAAAAGTGCATATTTGACTGATAAAAGACATTGCTACCATATGACTCGTAATACTCACTGTTTGAAGTTTTGAACGTTTTGGATTTCGTAACACTCTGATGGTTTATATTGTAATTCAGAGAATCTGTGTTACCGGCAACTCGTTTGAACAGTTGGATCATTCTTAACAGTTCATATTTGACAGACAAAAGACTTGCATTGTTGCCATAAGTTTCGCGATACTCCCAGTTTGAAGGTTTGACTGAATTGGATTTCGTACCTCCCTGATGGTTTGGATATCAATTCCAGAAAGCTATGCTATCGGCAACCCTCTGGAGTTGATGGATCATTCTCAAAAGTGCCTATTTGACTGACAAAAGGCTAGCAAAGTTGCCAAATGACTAGCAATTCTCCCGTATTGATGTTTTGACGAATACGGATTCGTGCCTCTACGATGGTTTAGACAACAATTATGAGTAGATATGGAACTGGAAAATCGTTTGCGAGGTTGGATCGCTCTTAAGAGTTTATTTTCGACAGATAAAGGGCGAGCATAGTTACCAAAGGTATCGCAATAATCCCGGTTTGAATTACAATTCCGAGAATCTGTGTTACCGGCAACTCGTTTGTACAGTAGGATCGTTCTTAAGAGTTCATATTTGACCGAAAAAAGACTTGTATTGTTGCCAAATGTCATGCAATACTCCCAGTTTGAAGGTTTGACTAATTTGGATTTCGTACCTCTTTGATGGTTTAGATATCAATTCCCGGAAGCTATGCTATCGAAAACCCGTTGGAGTGGATGGATAATTCTCAAAAGTGCCTATTGGACTGACAAAAGGCTAGCATAGTTGCTAAATGACTCGCAATTCTCCCGGATTGATGTTTTGACGAATACGGATTTCGAACCTCTACGATGGTTTTGACAACAATTATGAGAAGCTATGCACCTGGCAAATCGTTTGCGAGGTTGGATCGCTCTTAAGAGTTTCCTTTCGGCAGATAAAGGGCTATCATACTTACCAAAGGTATCGCAATACTCCCGGTTTGATGTTTCAACCATTTTTGATTTTGCTCCTCTCTGATGATTTAGATTGTAATTCTGGGAAGCTATGCAACCATCAACTCGTTTGAGTAGTTGGATTGTTATTAAGAGTGCATATTTGACTGTTAAAAGACATTGCTACCAAATGACTCGCAATACTCCCTGTTTGAAGTTTTGACCGTTATGGATTTCGTACCACTCTAATGGTTTAGATGGTAATTCTGAGAATCTGTGTTACCGGCAACTCGTTTGAACAGTTGGATCATTCTTAAGAGTTCATATTTGACAGACAAAAGACTTCCAATGTTGCCTGATTTCTCGCGATACTCCCTGTTTGAAGGTTTGACTTAATTGGATTTCGTACCTCTCTGATGGTTTGGATATCAATTCCAAGAAGCTATGCTGCCGCCAACCCGCTGGAGTGGATGGATCATTCTCAAAAGTGCCTATTTGACTGAAAAAAGGCTAGCATAGTTGCCAAATGACTCGCAATTCTCCCCGATTGATGTTTTGACGAATACGTATTTCGTACCTCTACGAGGGTTTTCACCACAATTATGATAAGCTATGCAGCTGGCAAATCGTTTGCGAGGTTGGATCGCTATTAAGAGTTTCTTTTTGACAGATAAAGGACTAGCATAGTTACCCAATGTTTCGCAATACTCTTGGTTTGATGTTTCAACCATTATGGATTTTCTACCTCTTTGATGGTTTAGATTGAAATTCCGGGAAGCTATGCTACCATCAACTCGTTTGAGTTGTTGGATTGTAATTAAGAGTGCATATTTGACTGATAAAAGACATTGCTGCCAAATGACTTTCAATACACCTAGTTTGAAGTTTTGACCGTTATGGATTTCGTACCACAATGATAGTTTAGATTGCAATTCCGAGAATCTGAGTTACCGAGAACTCGTTTGAACAGTTGGATCGTTCTTAGGAGTTCATATTTGACCGACAAAAGACTTGAATTGTTGCCAAATGTCACGCAATACTCCCAGTTTGAAGGTTTGACAAATTTAGATTTCGTACCTCTCTGATAGATTAGATATCAATTACAGAAGGCTATGCTACCGGAAACCCATTGGAGTGGATGGATAATTCTCAAAAGTGCCTATTGGACTGACAAAAGGCTAGCATAGTTGCCAAATGACTCGCAATTTTCCCGGATTGATGTTTTGTCGAATACGGATTTCGTACCTCTACGATGGTTTTGACAAAAATTCTTAGAAGCTATGCAACTGGCAACTCCTTTTAGAGGTTGGATCGCTCTTAAGAGTTTCATTTCGACAGATAAATGGCCAACATACTTACCTAAGGTATCGTAATACTCCCGGTTTGAAGTTTCAACCATTATGGATTTTGCACCTCTTTGATTTTGCGCCTCTCTGATGATTTAGATTGTAATTCCAGGAAGCTATGCTACCATCAACTCGTTTGAGTAGTTGGATTGTTATTTAGAGTGCAAATTTGACTCGTAAAAGATATTGCTACCAAATGACTCGCAATACTCCCTATTTGAAGTTTTGACCGCTATGGATTTCGTACCACTCTGATGGTTTAGTTTGTAATTCCGAGAAACTTTGTTACCGGCAACACGTTTGAACAGTTTGATCGCTCTTAAGAGTTTATATTTTACTGACAAAAGACATATATTGTTGCCAAATGTCTCGCGATACTTCAAGTTTGATGGTTAGACTGAATTAGATTTCGTACCTCTCTGATGGTTTTGATAGCAATTCCAGAAAGCTATGGCAACCGGCACCCGTTGGAGGGGATAGATCATTCTCAAAAGTGCCACTTTGACTGACAAAAGGTTTGCATAGTTGCCATATGACTCGCAATTCTCCCGGATTGATGTTTTGACGAATACGGATTTCGTACCTCTGCGATGGTTTTGACCACAATTATGAGTAGATATGGAACTGACAAATCGTTTGCGAGGTTGGATCGCTCTTAAGTGTTTCTTTTTGACAGATAAAGGGCTAGCATAGTTACCAAAGGTTTCGTAATACTCTCGGTTTGATGTTTCAACCATTATGGATTTTGCACCTCTCTGATGGTTTAGATTGTAATTCCGGGAAGCTATGCTACCATCAACTCGCTTGAGTTGTTGGATTCTAATTAAGAGTGCATATTTGACTGATAAAATGCATTGCTACCAAATTACTTGTAATACACCCTGTTTTAAGTTTTGACCGTTATGGATTTTGTACCACAATGATAGTTTAGATTGCAATTCCGAGAATCTGAGTTACCGACAACTCGTTTGAACAGTTGGATCGCTCTTAAGAGTTCATATATGGCCGACAAAAGAAATGAATTGTTGCCAAATGTCACGCAATACTCCCAGTTTGAAGGTTTGACAAATTCGAATTTCGTACCTCTCTGATGGTTTAGATTTCAATTACTGAAGGCTATGCTACCGGAAACCCATTGGAGTGGATGGAAAATTCTCAAAAGATCCTATTGGACTGACAAATGGCTAGCATTGTTGCCAAATGACTCGCAATTCTCCTGGATTGATGTTTTGACGAATACGGATTTCGTACCTCTACGATGGTTTTGACAACAATTCTGAGAAGCTATGCAACTGGCAACTCGTTTTTGAGGTTGGATCACTCTTAAGAGATTCTTTTCGACAGATAAATGGCCAGCATACTTACCTAAGGTATCGTAATACTCCCGGTTTGAAGTTTCAACCATTATGGATTTTGCGCCTCTTTGATAATTTAGATTCTAATTCCGGGAAGCTATGCTACCATCAACTCGTTTTAGTAGTTGGATTATTTTTAAGAGTGCATATAAGACTGATAAAAGACATTGCTAAAAAATGACTCGCAATACTCACTGTTTGAAGTTTTGACCGTTAAGGATTTTGTAGCACTCTGATGGTTTAGATTGAAATTCCGAGAATCTGTATTACCGGTAACTCGTTTGAACAGTTGGATTGTTCTTAAGAGTTCATATTTGACAGACAAAAAACTTGTATTCTTGTCAAATGTCTCGCGATTCTCCCAGTTTGAAGGATTGACTGATTTGGATTTCGCACCTCTCTGATTGTTTGGATATCAAATCCCAGAAGCTATGCTACCGGCAACCCGTTGGAGTGGATGGATCATTCTCAAAAGTGCCTATTTGACTGAAAAAAGGCTAGCATAGTTGCCAAATGACTCGCAATTCACCCGGATTGATGTTTTCACGAATACGGATTTCGTACCTCTACGATGGTTTTGACCACAATTTTGAAAAGCTATGCTTCTTGCAAATCTTTTCCGAGGTTGAATCTCTCTTTAGATATTCATCTTGACAGATAACGATAAAGAGCGCGCATTAACTGATCAAAGGATCGCAGAGTACTCCTGGTTTGACGTTTCAACATTATGGAATTTTGTACCTCTTTGATGATAGATTGGAATTCCGGGAAGCTATGTACCATTCTCTCATTGAGGAGTTGGATGTGATTTAAGTGCATATTTGGCTGATAAAAGTCATTGCTGCATATGACTCGCTACTCCCTGTTTGAAGTTTGCAGTTATGGATTTCGTAACACTCGATGGTTTGATTGTAATTCCGAGAATCAGTGTTCCGGCAACTGTTTGAACATTGGATCGTTCTTAGCAGTTCATATTTGACAGAAAAAGACTTGCCTGTTGCATATGTACGCGATACTCCAGTTGAAGTTTGACTAAATTGGATTTTGTACCTCTCTGATGGTTTGGATATCAATTCCAGAAAGCAATGTACCGGCACCGTTGGAGTGGATGGATATTCTCAAAGTGCCTATTTGATGACAAAGTCTTGCATAGTTCCAAATGACTCGCAATTCACCCGATGATGTTTTGACGAATACGATTTCGTACCTCTATGATGGTTTTGGCCACGATATGAGTAGATATGGAACTGGCAAACGTTTGCGAGGATGGATCGCTCTTAAGAGTTTATTTCGCAGATATAGGGCGAGCATAGTACCAAAAGGTTCGCAAAAAATCCCAGTTTGAAATTGCAATTCCGGATCTGTGCTACGGTAACCGTTGACGGGGGACGCTAAGAGTTCATATTTCACCGCCAAAAGACTTGCATTGTTGCCAAAATGTCAAGCATAGTTGCCAATGCTCGCAATTCTCTCGGATTGATGTTTGAGAACGGATTTCGAACATCTACGCTGGTTGACAACAATTAGGAAAGCTATGCACCTGGCAAAATCGTTTGCGAGGTGGATTGCTCTTAGAGTTTCTTTCGGCAGATAAAGGGCTAATATACTTGACCACAGTACCGCAATACTCCCGGTTTGAAGTTTAACATTGTTGATTTTGTCAACTCCTCTGATGATGTTAGATTGTAACTTGGACGCTATGCTACATCAACTCGTTTGAGTAGTTGATGATATTAAGCGTACTATTTGATGATAAAAAGGCATTGGCTACCAAATGATCTTGCCAATACTCCAACATTGATGTTTGACCGTTAGGGTGGTTTCGTACTTAATGTGTTAGATGGAAAACTTTCGAGAATCTGTGTTACCGGAACTCGTTTGGAGCAGTTGGACTTCTTTAGGTTCATAATTTACAGACAAAGACCTTGCATTCTTGCCCAATTCTCGCGTACTCCTAGTTTGAATGTAATTATTTTTGATTCGTACCTCTCTATTGGTTTGTGCAAATTAGGAAGCTATGTCTACCGGCACCGTTGGATGGATGGCATGTCAAAAGGACGATTTGACTAGACAAAAGGGCTAGCATAATGTGCCAAATGACGCACCATCTCCCGGATTTGCCGTTTGACTAATACGGATTTACCTACCTCTGCGATGGTTTTGACCACACTTACTGAGAAGTATGCAACCTGAGCAATCGTTTGCGGGGTTGGATCGCTCTAAAGAGTTTAATGTCGGCAGATACAGGCTATCATTACTTACCAAAGGTATCGCAATACTCCCGTTTGAAGTTCAACCATTTTGATTAGCACTTACTCTGATGATTTAGCTTGTAACTCTTGTGAAGCCTATGCTACCCATCACCTCGTTTGAGATTATTATTAGATTTTATTAAGAGTGCATAGTGACTGATAAAGGACCATTGCTACCAATGACAGTCATACTCCCTGGTTTGAAGTTCCTGCCGTTAAAGATTTATACGCACTCGATAGTTAGATTTAATTCACGAGTAATCTGTGTTACGGCAACACCTTTGAATAGTTGGATCCGCTTTTACGATTCATCTTTGATGACAAACCTGCATTATTTCCAAATGTCTCGCGATACTTCCAAGTTGATGGTTTGACTGAATTGGAATCTGTACCTTTCTACATGGCTTGGCTATCACATTCAGAAAGCATGCTCCGCAACCGTTGGAGTGGATGATCATTCACCAAAGTGCCATTTGACTGACAAAGCTTGCTTAGTGGCCAAAGGACTCGCATTCTCCGGATTTCAAACCAAGTTTCCAGTTTCTAGCTTCTCCGAATTTTGTCACAACCTCGTAGAGGTACGAATCCCGTATTCGTCAAAACATCATCCGTAGAATGCGAGTCTGTTGAGCAACTATGCTAGCCATTTTGTCAATCCACTAGTCACATTTGAGAATTACCATCCCTCCTATGGGTTTTCCGTAGCATACCCTTCTGTAATTGCTATCTAAAACCATCGGAGGTACGAATGCCAATTTATCAACATTCAACTTGGATATTGCGTGACATTTGGAATAATTCAGGTCTTTTTGTCTGGCAATATGATTCCCTATAGCGATCCATCTGTTCAACGGTTCGGTAACTCAGAATTCGCGGAATTGCAATCTAACTCATCATTGTGGTATGAACTCCATAACGTTCAAACTCAAACCAGGGAGTATTGCGAGTCAGTTGGAAGCAAACTTCAACGGGTATGCGAGTCCATTTGGCAGCATTATCTTTTACGAGTCAAATTTGGCACATCTAATAACACTCCAACTACGCAACCGAGTTGATGGTAGCATAGCTTCCTGGAATACAATCTCATCATAAGAGGGAGCAAATCAAATGGTTAAATTCAAACCGGATATGCGATTCCTTTGGTAGTTTGATTGCCATTTCTCTTCCGAATAAAACTCTTAATACGTCCAACGTCGCAAACGATTTACTAGTTGGGCAAGATTCTCATAATTGGTTCAAAACCATCGTAGGGTTAAATCCGTATTCCTCAAAACATACTCGGTAGAATGCGAGTCTTTGGCACCTAATGCTAGCCTTTTGTCAGTCAAATAGGCACTTTTGTGAATATCCATCCACACCAACTGGTTGGCCGTAGCATGCCTCTGTGAATTGTATCCAACAAATCATGTAACGGAATCCAAATAAGTCCAAATCTTCAAAAACTGGGAGTATGCGCGAGACATTTGGCAAAGATTGCAAGTCTTTGGTCTGTAAAATATGACTATTAGAACGATCCAACTGTTCAACACGAGTTACCGGTAATACAGATTCTCGGAATTACAATCTAAACCATCAGAGTGGTGCGAAATCCTTAGCAGTCACAACTCAAACATTGAGTAGTGCGAGTCATTTTTTAAAGCAATGTCTTTTTATCGTCGTATGGCAGTCTTACTAATAATCCACGACTAAACGAGTTGATGGTACATAGCCTTCCCGGAGTAGAATCTCATTATCAAGAGGGCCCATCCTAATGGTTGAAACTTCAAACCGGGAGTTGACGATAACTGAGGTCAGTTATCAGGCCCTTTAACTTCGAAAGAACTCTTAAGGAGCGCTCAAACCTCGAAAACGAGTTGCCAGTTGCAGAGCTTCTCAAATTGTTTCAAAACAATCGGAGAGGGCGAATCCGTATTCGTCAAAACCATCATCCGAGAGAAGTGCGCGTCCCTTTGGCACCCTATGCTTAGCCTTTGGTCAGTCAATAGGCCCTTGGGAGAATTATCCTCCTTCCATGGTTTCCAGTAGATAGCCTTCTTTAAATTGATATCTTAACCACCAGAGAGGTACGAAATTCGAATTTGTCAAACCTTCAACTGGAGTAATGCTGACATTTGGCAACATGCCAAGTCTTTTGTGGCCAAATATGACTCTTGAACGATCCAACTGTTCAACAACGGTTGTCGGTACTCAGATTCTCGGAATTGCAATCTAAACTATCATTGGGTACAAATCTATAAGAAAAACTTTCAACAGGGTGTCTTGCAAGTCAGTTGGTAGCATGCATTTTATAATTCATCAAATATGCCACTCTTAATTAAACCAACAACTCAAACGAGTTAGTCACATAGCTTCCCGGAATTACAACTAAACCATCAAGGGTGCAACGATAATGTTGAAACACAAACCGGCGTATTGCAAACCTTTGGTAACTATGTTATCCCTTTATCCTGTCAAAAGAACTCTTAAATCGATCCATCTCGAAACGATTTGCCGTTGCTAGCTTTCTACATCGATTGTTGTCACCACCATCGTAAGTTAACGAAATCCGTATTCTGCCAAAACATCAATCCGCTGGAGAATTGCGACGTCTTTGGCAACGAGGCTACCTTTTGTCATCAAATAGCACTTTTGTAATGATCCATCCACTCCAGCGGTTTTCCGGTAGCATAGCTTCGTTGGAATTGATATCCAACCCATTAGAGAGTCAAAAAGCCAAATAAGTCAAACCTCAACATAGTATCGGAGACATATGGCCGTAATGCAAGTCTTTTTGTCTGTCCATCTGAACTCTTAGAAGATCCAACTGTTCCAGACGAGTTGCCGATAACACAGATTCCGAAATTACCACTAAACAAAAAAACCATCAGATGGTACAAAATCCTTACGGTCAGAACTTCCAACACGGAGTATTGGCGTGCATTTGGTAGCCATGTCTTTTATCAGTCAAATATCCTCTTAATAACAATCCAACCACTCATCAAAACGAGTTGATGGTAGCATAGCTCCCCGAATTATACTCTAAATCACAGAGAGGGGTCAAAATCAAAATGGTTTTAAAACATCAAGCCGGGAGATTGTTGCGAGATACCGGTTGTTGTATGATAGCCCTTTTCTCGCCTGAAATGACACTCTTAAGAGCCATCACCTCGCAAACGATTTGCTATTTGCATATACTTCTCATAATTGTGGTCAAAACCAGCGTAGAGGTATAAGGTCCGTATTCGTCATAACGTCATCTGGAGAATTGCGGTCATTTGAAACTATGCTAGCCTTTGTCAGTCAAATAGGCCCTTTTGATAATGATCCAACCACTCCAACGTTTTCCTGTAGCATAGCTTCCTGAATTAATCTCCAAACACTCAGAGGTTACGAAATCAAAAACATCTTTGTTCTATACTATAAACACTTAAGATCGATCCAACTGTTCAAACGAGTCGCCGGTACAACACGATTCTCGAAATTACAATCTAAAACCATCATAAAGAGTGGGTACGAATCCTTAACGGCCAAACTTCAAACAGGGAGTATTGTGATCATTTGGTATCAATCTTTTCTAGTCAAATATGCACTCTTATAGCAATCCACCAAATCATCAAACGAGTTCAGGGTCGCAAAGCTTCCCAGAAATCCAATCTAAATCCACAGAGCAGTGCAAAATCAAAAATGCTGAAAACTTCAAAACCGTGAGATGCGATACCTGTTGCTTAAGTATGATAGCCCTTGACGCTGCCGAAATGACACTCTTATGGCAATCCAACCTCGCACACGATTTGCTAGTTGCATAGCTTCTTCTATAATTGTGGTTCAACCATCGAATGTGTATGAAATCCGTATTCGTCCAAACTTCATTCCGGGAATTGCGAGTCATTTGCTACTAGCTAACCTTTTGTCAGTCTAATTGGCACTTTTCATAATTATCCATCAACCCCTCCACTGGTTCCGGTATCATAGCTTCCCGCAAATTGATATCCCAACATCAAGAGGTCGAAATCAAAATCTTCAACCTTCAAACTGCGAGTATCCGCGAACATTTGCAAAAGAATTCAAGTCTTTGTCTGCAATATGAACACTTAAGAGCAATCCAACTGTTCAAACGAGTTGCCCCCGGTACCACCAGCTTTCTCGGATTACAATCTAACCATCAGAGTGGTACGAAATCTAACGTCACACTATAAACAGGAGTTGCTAGTCATTTGTTCAATCTAAATCAGGAATTACAATCTAACTCATCAGAGAGTGAAATCGAAAATGGTTGAAATTCAACGGGAGTATTGCGATACTTTTGGTAGTATATAGCCTGTTAGGCTGCCGAAAGACCTCTAATACGATCCACCCTCCGAAACATTTGCCTAGTTTGCTAGCTTATCAAAGTGTTGTCAAAAAACCTCGTAGAGTACGAAATCCGTATTCATCAAAGCATCACCGGGAGATTGCGAGTCATATTGGCAAACTATTCTAGCCTTTTTTGTTCAGTCAAAGAATAGGCACTTTGAAATGATCCATCCCCTCCACGGGTTGCCGTTAGCATAGCTTCCTGTATTTATATCCAAACTCTTAGTTAGTACGAAATCCAAATCGTCAACCGTTCAACTGGAGTATCGCAAGACATTGGCAACAATGCAAAGTCGTTTTGTCGTGAAATAGGACTCTTAAGACGTCTAACTGTTCAACGGTTTGCCGGTAACGCCATTTTCGCAAAATTGTAATCTAACTACACAGTGGTAACGAAATCCATAGCGGTCCAAAACTGCAACACACATGGTATGCCAGCATTAGGTAGCAATTTTCATTTATCATCAATATTCACTCTTAATAACAATCTAACCACTCAAACGATTTGATGGTAGCTATCTTCCCGGAATTGCAATCTCAATCATCATAGAGTGCAAAATCCTAACGTTTGAAACTTCAACCCGGGAGCTTGCGATACCTTTGGTACCTATTCGAGCCTTTAATCTTTTGAAAATAAACTCTTAAGTGGTTTCCAAGCCTCACACGATTTGCCAGTTCCATATACTACACATAATTGTGGTCAAAACCATCGTAGAGGTACGATCGCGTATTCGTTAACACATC